>SJYX01005590.1:76609-155415 GCA_006410675.1 Oreotragus oreotragus | reverse complement strand
TTTCCACTGTTTCCCCATCTATTTCCCATGAAGTGATGGGACCGGATGCCATGATCTTCGTTTTCTGAAAGTTGAGCTTTAAGCCAACTTTTTCGCTCTCCTCCTTCACTTTCATCAAGAGGCTTTTTAGTTCCTCTTCACTTTCTGCCATAAGGGTGGTGTCATCAGCATATCTGAGGTGATTGATATTTCTCCCAGCAATCTTGATTCCAGCTTGTGTTTCTTCCAGTCCAGCGTTTCTCATGGTGTACTCTGCGTATAAGTTAAATAAGCAGGGTGACAATATACAGCCTTGACGTACTCCTTTTCCTATTTGAAACCAGTCTTTTTTCCATGTGCAGTTCTAACTGGTGCTTCCTGACCTGCATACAGATTTCTCAAGAGGCAGGTCAGGTGGTCTGGGATTCCCATCTCTTTCAGAATTTTCCACAGAGTATCACTTAAATTGCTTTTGTGGTGGTGGTTTAGTCCCTAAGTCATGTTCAAGTCTTGTAACCCTATGAACTATTGCCTGCCAGGCTTCTCTGTCCATGAGATTTCCCAGGCAGGAATACTGGAGTGGGCTGCCATTTCCTTCTCCAGGCAGTCTTCCTGACCCAGGGGTCAAATTCATGTTTCCTGGCCTCCTAAATTGCAGGTGAATTTTTTTTAACCACTGAGCCACCAGTGATTCCCAAATTGTCTTAAGGATACATTTATAAATATAAGAAAAAGGTTTATACTAAAATGTTCTGATAGAATTGCTTTAAACGACAATGTGGCATTTGGTTAAAGCTTAAATGGAGGTATTTTTGAGTCTCATATTTCTTTCTAAATATTGTTGGTCTGTAATAAATTACTTAGTATCCATATCTCAGCATCCTGATATTTCAAATAGTATTCATTATTGCTGGAGGGTTTTGTATAGGTTAGATGAAATAGTAATTTACACCATGATGAATACAATGTAAATTCATTAGCATTTGTAGTATTGTTAGTATTGTTACTATTACAGACAGATTGCTCACATACTCATGTTCCTTAATTCCTTTCTTCATGGACCATTTGATTTTGCATATATGTGAAAGTACATATTTCACATATGTACAATATGCAATTTTACACATATGCAAATAAAATGTAATCAAATATGTTCATGCATATAGAATGAGGTAGAAATCATGCTGGTCTGGTCATCAGGAGATCTGGGTTTTGGTTTAAACCCTAACAATATTGAGTCCCATCAGAGCTGAGTCTCACATCGCCTCCCTCCAAGGCAATTTCCATTTCAGTAAAATGTCTTGTTTCTCAAACTATCCATTTTAATTTTGTTGATAATGATGGTGTTTGGATATATTTTAGAAGCTGCTTTGCAAATGTATTTTGCTCAAATTTTATCATCCTCTTCATTTTTCAAACTCTTGCTCTTCTCCTTTTTAAAGTCTTTGGCTTCTAAGCATTATATTAATAAACCACATAAGTAAATTACATGAGGAGTTACAGAGACCTTTTAGAAAAGTTTACTGATCCAGCAGATTCCCTTTTATTTCCCTAAATTAAGACAAAATAGCCTTCAACCATATACTGTTGGCTTTTTCTCCTAAGCAAAATGATTTTTCTTCCCATCATCATAACTTTTACATCCTCCATTTCACTCTAAATGTAGTACACATTTTTTTCCCCCACTCTTGGGAATGTTTTAGGGGTTGTTCAGCTGGGTTGAGTTTCTAAGACCAGGTATACCACCCTCTCTGCTTAGTAAACTGTGCCTGAGTCCTGCTGTGTCTTCATGTTTCCTCCCTCAATACAATGACACTTTCTCAAAAGCATATTGAAACTCCGCACCCATGGGTTTCAGGCAATCTAGGGCTTTCCCACATGGTAAAGGGGGGGGGGCACATCATCCTGAGGAGCATGGCTCTTTGTAGAAACTTGAGCCTTAATTATTGCTGATCGCCTGCTTGGCTGGAACTCCATCCTGTGCTCTGCTTGCCTGCCGTCCTTCCCCACGTTGTATCATTTTCTTTTTCAGACCCACACCCACCCATTTATCCTGTTCACCAGCCATTAAACGGCCTGCTGCTACCTGTCCCGTACTGCCTGGCAGCTGTTATAGCCCTGCCAGACTCAGCTCTCAAAAGTCACTCTTAAATTCACCTGCCAGGCTCAGTCTGGGCCCTTGCCCAACCTGAGGAGAAAGAATGGACAGCAGTTAGATGGCCTGCCACGCGCTATCAGTGGCATCAAGTTCCCCGCATGTCTTGGTGCCACCTGAAATACCCACACAAAGCTTTTATGCCTTAAACAAATGCGATTCCTGGGCCATCTGAGGGTTTGCATAATATAAGAAGTATAAGAACATGTGTTCAACAGTTTTGATCAAGGCAATAGATTGAGAACAGCTAGGACCTAGATACAGAATAAAAAACCAAGGCTCCCAAAGTTATTTATAATACCCTTGTTAATGCTTTGAACGTTCTCAGAGAAATCTGGAAATCCGATACAATCTACTTTAGAGCTCTGAATTGTATTTATACATTTCTACAGGAAATACGTGTCTCATAAATGTAGGACAATCTTATTCTAAACTAGATGTCCTCACTTATGCTGTTCCTGTCACTTAAAAGGCTCATTGTGTTCTCCTCTGTCTATAAAACTGTCAACTCTCAAGGCACAATTGAATACCCCAGCCTTTCACAAAGCCTCTGAGTTCAATCTTTGTAAAAAAATAAAATAAAAAATGATGGTTACTGGGTCTAATCCAGATAGTCTGGGTTTTGCCATTTGCCCATCAAGTGAGTTAAGCCTGGATTCTCATTTGTTCACTTTTATTTATTTATTTATTTATTTTCCCAGAACAATGTGTACTTTAATCAAAACTTCCAAACTACTAGTTTAGCTTAAGGAAAAAAATCATATAACCAGCAAAGTCCTTAGCAAACATTTACATATAAAATTTTCAAACATACGTGTACATTTGACCCTTGAACAAAGCATTGGTTAGGGGCACCATCTCTTCAAAAACCCGTTTATTTTAAAGTTAGGCTTTTGTATCTGTCTGTACTTTCACACTTGAGGATTCAACTAACTATGGACCGCATAGTATTTACTGAAAACAAAACAACCCCCACCCCCTGCAGTTAAATCCACGTTGTTCAAGGGTCAACTGTGTATTGCTAGCTGGGAACTCTACTGAGACAAATGAGCCATTGTCACACAGACTACAGCCTTTTCCCAGACTTCTTGCAAAAACTCCCCTCTTATGGGACTTCCACAAATTTCTACGAATGCCTAACATTCAGGGCATTGTCACCCCATAAAGCAATGCACCACAGAAAGATGAAGGCTGGGTGATCAGCTTAGCAGCAGACCAAGGTAGGCAGGTAAACCTGACCTGAGGTTAAGGACCTGAATACAGATCCCCTTATGCTATTCAAGTTGTGGACATTTATTAAAGGCTTTATGTTGCCACAAGAGGAATGCAAACCTTAGCCTAAGTGACTTCCTGATGCACTCCTGCCTCTGCTAGTTTCCTCCCCATTTTTAAGACAGCAACTTAAACCATTTGCCAGGCTGAATTAATTAAACACAGATGCCCTAATTCCTCACCGCCACCCCTAAGCTATGCAAGCTGGGGAGACCAAATGAACACAACCCTCACTCAATCTGGCAACATATATTCAACATGCTACATAAAGTATAATTTCCATTTTATTGTCTTTTCAGAGAAACCAATATTTCTTCAGTCTTTAAGGACCTGGATCCTTACATGGGCTTTGGTGGAGGACGTGGGGCAGCACCCGCAGGTCTAAATCGGGGTGGAGGTGTTCGGTCCTTACGGGCTTCCCGAGAGCGATTCCTCACTACCTTGCTGTGAATGGCACAACTCACGCAGTAATGTAGTTTCACATACAGCTTGGGAAGCACATAAGCGTCGAAAACACTCGCTTCAGAAATGTCCCTGACGGCTGCGGCCTCTACGATGTTCCGGATGACGAACTTCTTAATGGCCTTATCCTTGGGCACGCATCGGGCACAGTTTGTGCAGCGAATAGGCTGCACGTGGCCGCGGCCCTTTTTGGCACGACCGTTGTTCCTTCTTTTCTTGGTCATCTTGGAAGCGCCGAGGAGAGAGAGAGCCATTTGTTCACTTTTAGAAGTAGTATTTTCTCTGTGCAATTTGTAGGTTTGTTAATAAAGATCAAAAGATAATCTAAAAAAAGTGGTAAGCTGATGACAGGAAAAATTATGGAAGTATTTTCTAAAAATGTGCTTATTCTCTGTCTTTGGATGTAGAATTACGGAAGAACTCAGTAGGTATAAATTGAAAAAACATACATATAAGGAAGGCGAACAGTGAAGACCCAGTCTGTTGTTTCTACGTTTAGGGCTTGCCTTATGGCTCAGCTGGTAAAGAATCTGCCTGCAGTGTGGAGGCCTGGGTTCGATCCCCGGGTTGGGAAGGTCCCCTAGAGAAGGGAATGACAACCCACTCCAGTATTCTGGCCTGGAGAATTCCATGGACTGTATAGTCCCTGGAGTTGCAAAGAGTGGGACACAACTGAGCGGCTTCAGCTTTCACTTTTTCTCTACATTTAAATTGCCAACAATGCTAGGAGGTAGAAGACATTCCCATGTTACACATAAGGAAGTTGAAGCCAAAAGAGGTTAAGTAACCTCTCTAAGAACATACAGTGGATACAGGTGGTGAAGCCAGGGTTCCAACCCAGGCTGTCTCTGCCACCTGCATTCTTACCCACTAACTGGTCCTATCTGTCCCAGTGCTTCAGGTGATGATGGATGTGTAGTCCATTCATTTAACCTTATTGTTATTATTTTTAATCTTCCTAAGATATACTGTGTCCCAACACAGCTTCTCTGCATCTTGTGGGGATAGGGCTGGCATCACCAGCAAGGCGTGGTTCTTTGCTCATCTTCTTAGTGACTGCTGCTTCTGATTATGAAACATCTTCCACCATGGTCTCCCAAGTCCAGGGCTCATATTCCTCAGGGCGGGTCTCTGGCTACTTGGACGGGCAGTGCAAGTGACTTATCTCCTCATGATTTGTTTTATTCTTGACACTGAGAGGCTCTGGCAGTCTATCATTCTCTAGGAAGCAAATATTCCACTATGAGGAATCTAGGTCTGGCCCTGAAGATCAAACCATTCCAAGAAGCCAACTTTCACTGAGCCCCTGGGTGAAACTCTTAACTCACTCAAAGCAAGGAGGGTTCCCTTATATGGATTATTAGCATTGTCCTAGAATTAATATGTGATTTAGTCCTGTTTGGGGAAAAAGGGTGATTTAATTGACTCTGAATTTTAAGCATTGCAAGGGACTGTATTGATTCTGAAAACTGCAAAAGAAAGTAGGTGGGAATTTTCAAGAATAGGAAGCATTTTGCTGAACTTTTTCACAATGTTGAATCTGGTTGGTATAGAGTATACATACCTCATGCTTGTAGAAAATAGTCCAGATTTTAGCAGTAGAGGCATAATGAAGAGTTGATGGTGGGATGCAGATGAAGTCTTCAATTTTGTCTCTCCATATTGCCTAAAATTTTTTTAAAACAGTGTTCATATATTACTTGTGTGATTTTAAAAAAGAGAGAAAATGTATGGGGTGGAGGAGAGGAAAAAAGTCAGCTTTTGCTCTCCTTGTTAAATGTGCTTCAAACGTATGTCAGGGCATGTCCATCTGATTGGGTCCGCTTGGGCCTGGCCATGTCGAATTCCAGACTGGCTTTTGACCCAACCTGTTCTCTGTTTCAGGAGCAGTCTGCTAATGATCACAGCCATGGTCCTCTCTGTCCATCTTATTGTACCAACTTACCAGCTCAGTCATTTACTTTTTACACATTTTTTATTGGAGTATAGTTGCTTTACAATGTTGTATTCATTTCTACTGTACAACAAAGTGAATCAGCTATATGTATAACGTATCTCCTCTTTTTTGGATTTCCTTCCCATTTGGGTCACCACAGAGCATTGAGTAGAGTTCCCTGTGCTGTTCAGTAGGTTCTCATTAGTTATCTATTTTATACATAGTATCAATAATATATATTAATATATGTCAACCCCAATTTCCCATTTCATCTCACCTTTCTCCCCTTGGTGTCCAAATGCTTGTTCTCTATGTCTGAGTCTCCATTTCTGCTTTGCAAATAAGACCACCTGTGCCATTTGCTAGATTTTATATATGTGTATTAATATATAATATTAATTTTTCTTTTCGTGACTTATTTTGTGTGACAGTTTCTAGGTACATCCACATCTTCGCAAATTTTACAGTTTTGTTCCTTTTTCTAGCTGAGTGATATTCCATTGTTTAGGTTGCTTCTATGTCCTGGCTGTTGTAAATAGTGCTGCAATAAGCATTGGGATGCATGTACCTTTTGGAATTATGGTCCACCTCAGTCATTTACTTTCAACATCTCTCTTGATCTCTTGGCCTCTCTACCACATACCTTCCTTACGTGTACATTTTCTGAATTTTAAATTTGCCAGCCATACCCTAGCCTGGCCTGCCACCCTATTTGATTTGTAATTTTGGTTTAGTCCTTCAGGTTGACAGGACCACAGCCCAGGCCACAGCCTATGGTTGATATCCCTGTGTACTCATCACACTCAGCACTTACCTTTACACACTAAGTGGAAGGGCTGAGGCTGAAGCTCCACTACTTTGGCCACCTGATGCGAAGAGCTGACTCATTGGAAAAGCCCCTGATGCTGGGAAAGATTGAAGGTGGGAGAAGAAGGGGACGACAGAGGATGAGCTAGTTGGATGGCATCACCAACTCGATGGACATGAGCTTGAGTAAACTCCAGGAATTGGCGATGGACAGGGAGGCCTGGTGTGCTGCAGTCCATGGGGTCACAAAGAGTGGGACATGACTAAGTGACTGAACTGAACTTACACGCTAAGTAGGATACACTGGTCAAAAACATTGCACTTATAGATTCATATTTGACATTTCAGTTCAGTTCAGTTCAGTCGCTCAGTCGTGTCCGACTCTTTGCGACCCCATGAATCGCAGCACTCCAGGCCTCCCTGTCCATCACCATCTCCCAGAGTTCACTCAGACTCACGTCCATCGAGTCCATGATGCCATCCAGCCATCTCATCCTCGGTCGTATTTGACATTTACTCTTTATAATTTGAAAGCACAAACTGTTTCTATATTGACAAAACTAATTCAGTCTTTATATAATAGCTAGTGTTTTCAATTATGGCAGGAAAAATATGATAAAAATAAAGAACGTGAAATAAAAAGAAAACCAACATTGTTTGAATGCTTCTCCTGTTGGACATGTTAATTTTTCAAGAGGCAAAAACAAACAGCATGAGCCCCTTCCACACTTCAATTTCCACATTTGTGAAATGAAGTAAGAACACGTACCTCCTAGAGTTATAGGAAAGATATGACAGCTGTGTGTGTGTGTATGTGTATAAATGCACAGTTGTGTATAAATCATGTGCATAGTCCCTGCTATATATGAGACATTCACATATGGCACCTACTGTGAGGACTATTATGACTTTAAATAATCTTAATTATCTAAGAACTAGCCATCTGAATTTTCAAATATGAAAAAGGGCAAGGATGTAATAAAAAAAAAAAGACAGATGCTAGGAGTTCTTATCTACCATGAACTGTTGAAAAGATAAAAAAGCCAGAATTAGAATATTATGCTCAATGCATTGGGCTTGCCCATTGTAACCTGTGGCTGGACAGTCAGTTAGGTAACTGTGTCAACAGTCAAGTTATATCACAGAAAGCCACAAAGCGTGGGAAACAAAAAGGCAGAATAAATAAAAATATGAAAAAGATCAACAAATAGCAGAATTTGTTGTCACAGGAAAATGTCAATGACTTATTGATTTTTTAAATAAAACTTTATAAACTTTTTTTAAAACATTGAATGATTTCCAGTTTTCAGGCATTATCAGAAATATCTACTGTGAATACACAGAATAAGCTCCCTGGTGCATAATGCTGAGGCTTTCTAATGAATGTATATAAGTGTGAATATGCTGTTTCCTAGGATATACATAGTTTCAACTTTTAAAAATATGCATCAATTTTAAATATTTAGAGTTCCTTTAGATACGTGTCCTCCATAACAATGGGCATTGTCCTAATTTAAAATTTGTGTGATCTAGATGTGTAAAATCTCATTGTGATTTTAATTCGCTTTTCCCTAATACTGATGCAGTCCAACACTTTCTGCAAGTTTATTGGTCCCTCATGTTTACCATTTTGTGAAATCCTTGTTTATATCATGTATTTTTTTCTATAAAGAAATGGAATATTTGTCTCTGGATTCACAGAAATCACTTAAGCATTCTGTGTATTAATTCTTTTTCTCTTATTCGGGTGACATGTCCCTCATGTTGTGGCTTAGCTTTTCATTCTGCGGGGACGTTTAATGAACAGAAGTTCTTGATTTAAATGTAATCCCATTAATTTATTTTTTCTGTTTTGTACTTGTAGTCCAGCTCAAGAAATATGTTCCCATCTTAAGGTGGTTAAAGCATCTTCTTTAATTTCAAATGATTTTCAAGTTTTGCTCCTTAACATTTAAGTCTCAATCTAACTGGAAGTAACTTTTGTATATAGTGAGAAGTGGGGATCCAGTCTCATTTTATCAGTATTTTCCAACACAGGGAATTAATTTTCCTTGCAAAATTTACTAACTAGTTCATCCTTTTCTTAGTGATGTGTTAGTCGCTCAGTCATGTCTGACTCTTTGCGAGCCCATAGACTATAACCTGCCAGGCTCCATCCGTGGAGCTCTCCAGGCAAGAATACCAGATTGGGTGGCTGTTGCCTTCTCCAGGGGATCTTCCTGATCCAAGGATTGAACCTGAGTCTCTTGCACTGCAAGCATTGCAATAAGATTCTTTACTATCTGAGCCACCAAAGAAGCCCTTTTAGTGATATACAGGAACAAAATAAGTGTATACATATGTCCATACATATGTGTGAATCGTTTCCTGTGATTTTTGATGTTTCTATTGGATTCCCCCAACCCCACACTGATCTCTGCACTAATGTTGCTGCTAAGTCACTTCAGTCGTGTCCGACTCTGTGTGACCCCATAGATAAGATTCTTTACTATCTGAGCCACCAAAGAAGCCCTTTTAGTGATATACAGGAACAAAATAAGTGTATACATATGTCCATACATATGTGTGAATCGTTTCCTGTGATTTTTGATGTTTCTATTGGATTCCCCCAACCCCACACTGATCTCTGCACTAATGTTGCTGCTAAGTCACTTCAGTCGTGTCCGACTCTGTGTGACCCCATAGACGGCAGCCCACCAGTCTCACCTGTCCCTGGGATTCTCCAGGCAAGAACACTGGAGTGGGTTGCCATTTCCTTCTCCAATGCATGAAAGTGAAAAGTGAGAGTGAATTTGTTCAGTCATGTCCGACTCTTAGTGAGCCCATGGACTGCAGCCTACCAGGCTCCTCCATCCATGGAATTTTCCAGGCAAGAGTACTGGAGTGGGGTGCCATGTTGCATACTCTTAATTTACATGACCCTAAGTACATCTTGGTGTCTGTTAGCAAAGTCCCTCCCTCACCTTCTTCTTTGTCTGTAGTGCCTTGGATACTGTCAATTATTTGCTCTTTTTAAATAAGCTTTGAAATAAACTTATGTCAAGTTCCATGAATAACTATGCTGTGATTTTCATAGGAATTGCATTGGATTAATAGATGACTATATGAAAACTTCATCCTTGTGTTAGTCTTTGAATCCCAAAATATAATATCTCTATTTTTGGTTTCTTAAATGTTACCAATGAACTGATTTTTTTGCAGCAGTAATGCATTTTTAAAATTTGTTCCCAAGTACTCTACAATATGGATAGCATCTTTTAGTTATATTTTTTAATTTGTTTATTTCATTCTCTAACTGACATAGAGAAATGCAATTGATTTTTGCTTATTGATTTTGCATCACTTGAATTAAACTAAATTATCCTGTAGTAACAATTCTAAAATTTAAAGAAGTTCCTTTAAACAATAAGGGTTTATTTTTCACACATGCTTTGTGTCTGGCAAGCAACCTCTGATCTATGTCTTTCCAGCCAGGGCAAGAGGTTGACAGAGCAGCCACTATTTGGATATGGCAAAGTGGGAGGGAGAGAGCACAGGAAATTGCTTACCGGTCCTTATAGCTTCCTCTTGGCAGTGGCTCATATTTCTCAGCAAAAGCAAGTTATGTGACCATTTCCAAGGAGTAAAAAGTAGTATGTGCCAAGAGAGAAGAGTTCCAAAATTGAGGAATAGCATTAATCACATTTACATCTTCTTTCTAGAATCTTGGTCAAAATTTGTCATTAGGTTTTGTCATCTAGTGAAATATATGACATTTGATAATCATTTGCAGTGTTTATCCTTTAGTTTATAGTTTACCTATTTTAATGCATTGCCTACTTGAATGTTGACTAGCAGCAGTGATAAGTAGGTGTTGCTTCTCTACTGATCTTAACAAAAGTGCTAATTATTATACTTATTATTTATGATGTTTTTGTACATGAACTCTCAAGTTATAGAAGTTTTCTTCTTTTGTTTATGAAGAATTTTGGTCCTAAAGAAATAAATTCATAAAGGATTTTGGTCCTCAGTAAATAACATGAATTTTTAAACTATTTTAATGATGAATTAATATATATTTTAACATTCAAACCAATTTTACGATTCTGGAATAAACCCACTTTGTCAGGAGATTTATTCTTTTTAAATATTTCTGAATTCAGTTTGCTTGTGCTTTGTTCAGAATTTTTTTGCATTATGTATATAAGTGTGACTGGTCTTTAATTTTTCTTTTTCATATTCTTCTGTCTGTTTTATATTATCCCTCCTTCTCCCACTCCCCACCTGTCTTTCTCACACACCTTCTCTTTTGGTTATAACTACCTCATACAATAAATTGGGAAATAGTCTTATTTCAATGGTAAGAATGTTTGTAAAAACTGGAATTATAGTTTCCCATATGTGTGGCTGGAGAAGGCAATGGCACCCCACTCCAGTACTCTTGCCTGGAAAATCCCATGGGCAGAGGAGCCCAGTGGGCTACAGTCCATGGAGTCACTAAGAGTAGGACACGATTGAGTGACTTCACTTTCACTTTTCACTCTCATGCATGGAGAAGGAAATGGCAACCCACTCCAGTGTTCTTGCCTGGAGAATCCCAGGGACGGGGGAGCCTGGTGGGCTGCTGTCTATGGGGTCACTAAGAGTCGGACACGACTGAAAGACTTAACTTTCACTTTTCACTCTCATGCATTGAAGGAAATGGGAACCCACTCCAGTGTTCTTGCCTGGAAAATCCCAGGGACGGGGGAGCCTGGTGGGCTGCCATCTATGGGGTCACATGGAGTCGGACACGACTGAAGCGACTTAGCAGCAGCAGCAGCAGCAGCAGCAGCAGCATGTGTGTGACATAACTGATTTGCACAACTATCTGAGCCTGCTGTTTTCCTGATGGGAAGAAATTTAAGGATAGACTGTAATAGAACTCTTCATGTTAAAAAATAAAAGCAGAACTCTATTCTTTTTTATTGAAGCATAATTTGCACAAAGAGCACAAATCTTAACTGTAATACTTGATGAACTTCAAAAACTGTGTCCATCTGTGTAACCACCACCTGTGTTAAGATGAAGACATTGCCAGCCCTCCTGCTGGCTTCCTTGAATCCTTTCCCATTTCTTCCTCTGTTTTAAAGAGAGCATTATGTTGACCTCGTTCACCACAGATTAGCTCTGATTCTCTTTGACTTCATATGAATGGGATCATTCTAGTATGTTCTTGGGGGGTGTTTACCTTATTTCACTCATGATCAAGTCTGTGAGATTTTTCCATGTTGTTTCTTGTAGCAGTAGTTCACTTTTCTTTCATTGTGCTTTCACCTTCCAGTGTGTGAATATATGCCATAATCTGTCTGTTCTGCAGTTGATGCAATGTGTTGTTTCCAACTGTTTCTTCTTGACTCTAAGTTGGAAATATTTTAAGGAACGTATTCAATTTTCCTAAGAACTCAACTTTAATTCTCATAAAATTGTCTACAATATTTTCTTATTTTGTAATTACATTGGACCCTCTGTTTTCATATCTAATATTACTTACACATCCACCATTTTTCTTTTTCTAGATTAGTTATACCATAAGTTAGTTAATTTTAATAGAAAAATCCATGAATGCTAGAAAACCCCAAGGATACCCCTTGATTTTGCCCATCTTCAAGACCTAAGCCTCAAGGGTTTGAGAAACCAAGTTTATTATAGTGAACTTTTCCATAATAAGGAGTATGAATTTACTAATAGTTGACTAAAACATCATTTTTTGAACTTTTTCAAAAGAAGGATATGCTGATTCTAAGATGTCTCGACCATTGGAAAAAGAAATTGCTTTCAACTCTCTATGGTAGATTACAAAATGGTCTCAAGTTCTTTCCATTCTGTTATGTGTGTCCCCTTGCAATGTGACTGTTCTTTGAAGAGTGGAGTCAGTTTCGTAGTCCCAGAATCTGGGCTTGGTCACGTGACTTCCTGTGTCAATGGAACATTAACAAATATGATATAAGCAAATGCCTGAGTAGTACTTGTACATTAGGGTCTCCCAGCTTATGTTGCTGGGCATTTTTCTGATACCATCAGAACGAGCTTAGGTTAGACTCTCACAAGTGTCAAACCAACTGCTAGATGACAGGTAGGTAGGTAGGTAGGTAGGTAGGTAAAGTCGCTCAGTCGTGTCGGACTCTTTGCGACCCCGTGGACTGTAATCTACGAAGCTTCTCCGTCCATGGGATTCTCCAGGCAAGAACACTGGAGTGGATTGCCATTTCTTTCTCCAGGGGATCTTCCCAACCCAGGGATCGAACCCGGGTCTCCCGTGTTGGAGGCAGACGCTTTAACCTCTGAGCCACCAGGGAAGCCCCGCTAGATGACAGAGTAAGGCCAAATCAGAGTATCCAGCCCCAGCCACGCTAGTTCAGAGCAGAACTACCCAGTGAATCCACAAAAATGAGAGAAAGTAATAGCACATTGTTCTTTGTATTTAACTAAACTTTCCTTCTGCCACTCTAGCTTCTGCTTTTTTCCTGTATCTCTAAGTCCCGTCTAGTGGTGGTAAGAATGCTGGTGCCCAAATCAGTTACCAGATGTGTCTTCAGACTGGTAGTACTGAATTGCAGAAGTTGAGGGATATGTCAACCCACTGTCTGTCTTTGCAAATCACAGGCAGAGTTTCTGAATGTGGAGCAGAGTCACTAATCTTAGATCATCCAAATTGAGTCATGACTTCCTACTGCAAAACATCAGTTGTTACGTGGTAGATGATTTCTCATCCCCTGAACAGTGACCCAAAAAATGCACTCTGAAGTACCACTTAATCCTTGGATTCATAAAGCATAAAGAGAAACTAGCCATTGAATAACATGTTCTAAGACAAACATTGGTTGCATGTTTTGTTGAGGTGTGAATAATCCATTTGTCTACATCACTGTGTCCTTTATTTCCAAACCTTTTTCCAGGTGTTCAGAAGTTCTTACATGTTAGCATATTTTACAGTAACATTTGTTTTTTGATTCAAAAAAATTGCCCTTGAAAGATTATACTAATCAACAAGACAGAGAGTAGGATAATTTGACAAAAGGTAAAGATTTCCTCTGGAAGCACCTAGTTCTGATTGATAAAGCTGATAATTAAATGAGTTGTGTTTAAGTCTCTTGAAAGGGAAATTTGAGAGATAGTACTTTGAACTTGTCTCTTGCTGCCTTACTAACAAGGAATGCCAAACGACCATTTCTTTCATTTTTAAACATTTCTCTATATATGATATCTTATAGAAAATAAAAGTGCAATTGGCTAGTTGTTTCCCAAATGAGCTTTCCATTTTTAAGACAATGGAGGGGTAGTAGTTGCTTTAGGCTATTTCTCATTTAGGATGAGATACCTCAGATGGTTGAAGAGGGTTTTGGATGTAATAAAACTACATAAAATTGACATCAACCATGCATTCATAAATACACACATATTCATATCCAATCAAGCAGTTAAAAAGTCAGCAGTCCTATTGCTTCTGTAGTTTAATTAAAATTTCTGATCCTTCACATGTACAATTTAGAAATCACATCAGATGCTGTTCACACGTTTAGAAGAGGGTGTTCTAGGGTGAAGAACACGGTGACCGTTGAATGGGCAACAGAAACTTTATGAATGCAACAAGCTTTTAGAGCATAGGTACATTTGTTGCTCAGGAAAAAGAGCACTAGGAATTCTTACATTACTGTCTGATATGGCAGATCGTTTTGATGACATGGCTAAAAGGATTGAGGTGCATAAGAGTGGGGGAAAGGGGAGGGGCAAAAAGGGATTAGAGGATAAGGTGCACTGCTACTTTAAAATCATGCATGCCTGGCTGCACCCTCGTCCCTCCCACTGCTTGAGGCACTTGCTGAAGGCTTGGGGAGTTCAGTTCCAGGTGGGCCAGCCAGCAGACTGCGCTCTGAGTTTCAGGTAACCAAGCGTTTGCTGTACAGAATCCCTGACTTGGGCACCCAAGTCTTCCTTGCAGTGTCCTTCTGCTGTGGCCTATTTGCTGAGACTTTCTGGGGGTGACCGTAGTGTTGCCAGGCAACCAGGGACAGCGGTCCTGGGAAGAGCCATTTGTCACACTAAGGGGCCTGGTTGAAATGCAATAGAGAAATGGTAACTCAGCTTATTTATCAATACAATTACTAACACAGTATTAGGGGTCCATATGTAACCTACAAATAGTCATATGAGGAAATGCACAAACGTTTGCTAAATACTAAGGCATAGGACGGACAGATGGTGTTGGGTTTCTAATCAGCTTTACCGTGAGCTTAAAGTTGCCGCACATGCTGGGATGAGAGGGGAAGGCCCAAAGTGCTTTGCCAGCTTTATTCGGGACATCTGCAGGTTGGCTCTGCGTTAACTGCATCCCGTGTGTGTGTAAAGGAAATCTATACAGTTCTTTATCTTGTGAAGGAGAGTGGATGCGGCTAATTCCCTGAGGTGGAGTAGCAATCTGAAATTGCTGTGTGGGGAAATATATTAATAAAATATACGTGCATATGTGTGTATCAAACTGGCTGTCCTGTGGACTTTTTCCAGTGCTTGATTTGCCCAATGAAGATAGGTACCAATGAGTGTTTTGCTATAAACAGTGTACTAAAGAATGTTTTTAATAAGTTTAATAATGTTTCTTAGGGACTCAGAATCCTCATGCTTAGACTGCACCTAAAGTTTTAAAGACACAGCAGATTTTTCTTGACACTCTACTTTTGATTCCCAGACACCAGCTGCTACTCATGTCTTCGCCATCACCATGGAAGCCTCTGGTGTTACCCCTGTGTGAAACCACGTCTGCAGTTTCCCGAAAATGGATTTATCTCAACGTTACTTAAAGAACCCCGCAATAAATTGCTGCTGGCCAGTGCCCTCGGCCTTCCGACTTATTTAGGAACACCTGAATCAGAGGAGAATGCTTTTGAGTCAACATGAATTGCCTGGCTCTTTCCCTGGGCTTCGGCCTCTTGTTTCCGGTCCCTGAAATATGGCTCTTTGCCTACTTTGCTTCCATCTCATCGGCTGACTCTCAAGGCCTGTTCCCAAGGCTGGAGAACGTGGCAGCTTTCAAGAAGGTTTCGGTGGTGCCAACCCAAGCGACGTGCGGAATCCCAGCCCAAAGCACTTTCTGTCAGAGCTCTGCCACACCCGAGGGCCTTCGGGTCTGTCCTCAGCGGCTCTGCATTCAGGATTGCCCTTACCGATCATCGCCCCCCACCTACACCAACCTCTTCTCAGCAGGCCTCAGGGGTTGCATCATTAGAGACCCACGTGACCTGAGTCCCAACTCCCATAACCATTCTGCAAGTTTCATTTTTGGAAATCACCAGAGTTGCTTTACCTCTCCTCCTGCTTCCAGGCTGGCGGCATCATTTACTCTAGCTGTGTGGTTGAAACTTGAGCAAGGAGGTGTAATGTAAGTAGCAGAGGGAGTGTAAGCTTTCCTAGGGTCCTGCAAAGTCAAAGGTATTGCAACTTGAATTCCAACCTAGAAATGAAGGCACTTTGGAATTTAGGCTAACTGAAGACCAGCTCCTACATGAGGCTTTTCTGGTCAACTTCATTTGACCAAATATTTTTTTATCTAAATTCAAAGTGCTTTCCCCTTTCCATGAATGAAGTGAACCCTCAAGACTATGTTAAAATAATTTCATGGCAGGCAGACATGTTTATACCTGGCTCATCCCCCACCCCCCCCCCAGTAGTTTAGCTAAACCTTTAGTCTTAGTTTTCAGAGGCTCAGCCAGGCTCACTGTGAGTTGTAAGGCATGGGGACTGGTAATACAAATAATGTATACTTTCAAGGTCTTGGTCTAGGTTTATATAAGCAACCTGCCTTTACTAGAGTATACAATTGTCATTAGGCAGTGAACTCTCTGAGTGCTGGGGACTGTTTCTGCGTTCTTGTTTCCCTAGGAAGACTTGTTTGTTTAACTCATTGCGAAAGATGTTCAATAATGAGTTGAACAAATGAATGACACCTCATGTCTGAAAAGAGATCGCTTTCAGCCCTTTGCTTCCTTGTGTTTTCATCCATTAGGAAATATATAGAAAAGCATAAAAGATTCTCAAAAGTTCATGCCATTGACCCCATCAGAAATGCCTTTCATGAGTTTGGTGTGGGGCTTTGTTGACAATTTTTGGTTATTTTTAATAATCACCTGATTTTCATTCTGTAATAGTTTCTAAAATGGATATCCAATGTTTTCCTTAAATGTTTAGAGCCAATCTGGAAATGAGAATAAATAGGACAGTTTTGAGACTTTTTTTTTTTTGCTTATCTTTCTTCTTCCTATAGAGCTTCTGGCTTTTCCCCTTGTGATGTTTTCTTTGTATGAGGATGTTGGCCAAGTATCTAAAAACTCATGAAACAAACCAGAAAAGTCTTATAATCTCATAAGCAAATAAGACTTAAATATCTATGATGTTTAGTTTTAATTTGCCAAGTGAAAGTTGGCATTTTTTCATTTTCTTTTATTTGGAGTGAAAATCATCTGAAACCATTACCTCTGTTTCTGTATGTACCCTAAAAGAAAACCCTGTTTTCTTACTGTTTGAAATGTCAGTAAATCCAACTTATTTAGTTTATATAACTAATGTCCAAAGAGTCTTAAAATATTGTCTCTTGACAAATATGGCTAGGATGAAGTTATTTTTCTAAATTTTTCCAGGGGATATGTCTCTACAAAATTCATCTTCTATTGGTATCATCTTGTATAAATAAGACAGAGGAACATTTATAGAGGTAGTAGCACATGGTTTACGGTTTTGAGAGTTCCAAGCATCAAGGTCGTTTCCATTCTCAAAACTAAAATACCTGTGGGAATTGGGGAATTTCGCGGTGTTTGTACTAGATAAGTAAAACAAACAAAACATGGATTATCCAATTATTGTTTATCCAGGAGCAAAATAAATCCAGTTCCTAAATATTTTGCTACCTGCCTTCCTCTCACATTCATTATCTACCAAAGCAAGTATGTTTACAAGCAAACAAAATAGCAAGGAAGATAATCAATAACATATTAAGAAATGCATTTTCAGTAAGCTTGGGGAAATAAGCCTGCATTTGGCAAATACATTCTTGAGTAATGGTCAAATTCTAACTTGTAGATTTAAACTCAAGAAAAATGAATGGAGGCAATCTCTTCTTGGATTGTTTAAGACATAGAAGTGAGGAACAGAGAGAAACTTTAATTTCAGTGACTGAGAAATATCCACCTACTAAAGAGCTGAATCACAATAGAATTTTCATAAAATCGTATCTCTGCTTCATATAAAATCTATATCTCAACTAAACCTGTTTGCCCAATATAAAATATATTTTTCATAACTTGATCACCAAATATATGTGCAAAATAGAGTAAAAAAGTGAGAGTGAAATAGTAACTGTTAAGTATTCTCTGATCATATCACCTCTCAACTCTCAGAAAGAATGCAAATGAGGAGGAATGATTTGTGAGAAAAATGTGTCCTTTAAGGAAAGTTTTAAAAACATATTTAGCAATAGTTCTGGGTTGGCCCAGTGTTACCTTTGCCTCTTTGAGTCTTCATACTCAGATCACTAATTCATCATTTTTGGGGGGGAGAGGGAGGATCTACTGTATACCAGGCTATGCTGCTATTGTCAGACAACTCATGATTGAATAGGAAGACAGATGGATGGGTGTAATTTCCAAAGCAGCACAATAAGTGAGCAGCAAGGAAGGCTTCTTAAGAACCTTGAGAAGGTTGGGTTCCAGGATCAGACATTATCTTGGAGGTGTCTGAGCTGAGTAAGAGGCAAATGGGTGAAGGAAGGAGCCCAGACTCCTCTGGGACTTGATGATCTTCTCCACCTTGGGATACCACCTCCTTGAGTTCTGGCTGTGAGATGCAGGCTGATGAGCATCTTTAATAGCTAGTTACTTGGAGGAGCTATTTGTGCTTAATGTTGATGATATTTCTCTCTAAATATCAGGTTTGGGGGACTAATCTCCTTAGGAGGTGCTTCTCTGCTGGAAAAGTTGAACTGCTAGATTGAAATGTAATTGGAAATGGGCTCAAGTTCATATCTGTTTCTTCTCAGTGGGTACAGAGTGGCTAAGGCACATGCAATGATATAATTAGTATAAAACAGAATCACTTATGCTAAACATAAATCAGTAGAGAATATAGAAAACATAAAACATGTCTCTTTAAAGGGATGAGAAAATAGTGCCATTGTAATCAGGATATAAGTTATTTTTAAAAATAACATGATTTGATAACTGGCCTGACAGTTAACTTTCTGAAAATTCTTCTATTTTATCAAAATATTTCACTGTATTTTTAGAAGATTCCATGACCTTTCATCCCAGATCATCACCATGATCTCAGTGCCCCAGTCGGGCTTTGTGGTCATGGCGAGCTGGGCAGTCATCTTACAGACACTGGCTTTGGCTTCTGGCCAGTTGATGATGAGCTAAATAAAGACTATAGTTGTCCATTCTCCATTTCATCATGGGAATTAAATAGAGCGATTCTGACTTCAGGGCTAGCAGTTTAGAGCCTTCTATGGACACTAAACTATCTTTACATTAAAAAAAAAAAGAGGAGGAGAAAAAGATTTGCTCTGGTGGCTCAATAGCCAAGCAGAATGCGGTGTATTGTGCCGCTTCCTATAAAAGAAATGGCAGAGGAACTAATGAGCCAATAGGCTAAATATTGGTTTTGCAGGATGAGTCAACCACTTGAGCTGCCACCATGAATCTCTAATAAAGGGAGTGAAGGTTCTAGCAGATGTACTGTAAATAAGAATTCTATCTTTATTGAAATTAAAGGGCCTCTTAATTGAAAGAAAGCTGGCCTGAATATGATGACCTTCAGGTACTTGTTCATTGTGACCTTTGATTAGAGCTTGGGATCTGTGGCACCACCATCACTGGACAATGTCGTAGCCTGTCTTTTGGTTGGAAACTGACCTTTTCTCTTTTCTGGTTGTTTCCCAAGGTGTGTTATAGAAAAAACAGTGGATGGGCAGACTGTATTCAAACTTACAATATCTGAGAAAGAGACCATGTTTTATTACCGCACAGTAAATGGTTTGCAGCCTCCAATAAAAGTAATGACACTGGGGAGAATTCTTGTGAAGAAATGGATTCATCTTAGTGTGCAGGTGAGTAAAATAAAAAATATTTAACATTTGGTTAAGCACAAGGATCCATCTTTCCTTTTTTTTTTTTCTTTAAATGGCATCTTCCCATAAGATGTGAAGCACTACCTTTCAGATCTTAACTATTTGTAAGTGACAACTAAAGAAAAATAATATTTAAATGACCTAACAATGTATCTTTTGAAATTTCAGTATTTCCTCCTCAAAATTACAGTGAAAATGTCCACAGATGCTTAGGACAGTCCCATTTGGAGTAATATCCTCAGGAAAGTTTTGTTTTCTTTGCTTCGTATATTTTGTTTAGAAATGTGTGACCACTCTTTTGCTGTCTAGTACTAATTGTAATAGTCATGCAGCATTAAGACCTTGGCCTGGATTTTACAGCTGTCTTTCCTAGGTAGTCTCAGATGAATGCAATTTGACGGTTGCATTTAAAATGCTGACCTCAGAACTAACGAACTTTACACATCAGGCACTCAGAAGGTGTTATATGGTTACTTTAGTTGTCAACAACAGTTTGTATTTGCCTTAGAAGTTGCTAAAGGCTGAGATGACTGTGAGATGGCTGCTATTTTATAGTTCTCAGGAATAGACAGTTTCTTCTCTGGTTTCTTTAGGGCTCTGGAAGGGTCCAGTGCAGTCTAAAGTCACCCTTGCCTTTTATACTTTGAGGTACTGTGTACCATAGTTCCCAGGATATGCTCTCACATTGTTCAGTCAGGCTCTGCAACCTCCTGAGCTTCAGCCCACCAGACTCCTCTGTTCTCCATTATCTCCTGGAGTTTGCTCAGATTCATGGCCATTGAGCTGGTGATGCTGTCTAACCATCTCATCCTCTGCTGTCCCCTTCTCCTTTTGCCTTCAATCTTTCCTAGCATCAGGGTCTTTTCCAGTGAGTCAGTTCTTCACATCAGGTGGCCAAAGTATTGGAGCAGTAGCTCCAATACGGAGTATGCTCTGAGTATGCTCTTACAGGGGCACCCCAGTGTGGTCCATGCCAACGCCGTTTGCACTAGAGGACAGTTGTAGCCTTGTGTACGTCATGAAAATCTTTGATTTATTACATTCCCCCCAACTCTGAAGCAGGTAGACTTCCTTATGTTACTACCATGGTTCTTGGCTTCCTTAATAGAAATTGATTAGAGGCCAGACCAATAATTCAGGCAAGCCTTTACTGGGTCCCCTGCTGTAGTGGGGCGGTGGGGGAGGTGTTGCAAAAACAAGTAAGAGTTTCCCTTGCTTGCTCTTTGAGGTGAGGTGCAAGCTGGTTCCTTATATGTGGTGAGAACAGGAACGGGTCCAGGGTCAGACCAGAGAGATGACTTAGGTGGTCTGCTACCTCTTTGGTGACGCTGTGTGCATGGGACATGCGTAGTACCCTGATTTTGGTCTCAGCTCTTAAGAAGTAGCATGTGAGTTTTTTCATCTTCTCTTATTGTCCATAATTTGCCCCAACTGAACATGTACACAGTTATTTTTAGTCTTTTATAGTTTCTTTGTATTTTGTTGCTCCAGGGATACATTTGTCCAGGGTTCGATCCCTGGGTTGGGAAGATCCCCTGGAGAAGGGAAAGGCTACCCACTCCAGTATTCTGGCCTGGAGAATTCCACGGACTGTGTAGTCCATGGGGTCACAAAGAGTCAGATACGACTGAGCGACTTTGACCCGTTCACTCAGGCACTGCTGCAAGGGGTCCCAGGTTCCACTTAAACTGTCTTGAGAATTGTTATTTGGATTTTAAAGTCTGTTTCAGCATAGATACTATTATTGAGGATTTAAATACACTTTAAACATACCTTTGGTCTGATTGTAACTGTGAAATTCCTCTATGCATGTGTGCTACATTGCATTAAAAGCCTTAAAAAAAGACATTTAAAATAGAAACGTAGAGAGGTGATTGAACGCAGAGAGGAAATGATTAATGTCCATAGGAGGGTATTGGCAAAGTGATCTTCAGTCAGCACGTTAGGCTTATCTACCCTGCTTTTTGGTGGATGTGAGTTTAGCAAATTCAGTTGGCAGGGAGCAGGGTTTCTATGCCACCAGGGTTGAAGTGAAGTGAAGTCGCTCAGTTGTGTCCGACTCTTTGCGACCCCATGGACTGTAGCCTACCAAGCTCCTCTGTCCATGGGTTGAAAGGACCTGCAAAAAGGTAGGTCACATCTGATATCTGTTGCAGTGATGGATTCTGTCTGTCTATGCTTGCCTCTCATTTATTCAGTAGTTAGCAGATACAAGACTTATTATATACCTTGTCCATTCTGACTGCTGCCAGTGTACCAGAACCAGAATTGGGTTATAAAAATATGAAAATAGAAACCACTGAATAAGTGGACTCCACAAAAGATATCGAATGAGTATGTTTATTTGTTGCATAGTTTTGTATCAGTAATGATGAACAAATGCTTTTTACTTGCCTTTATTTTGCCTTACCTGTGAAATTGTGCCATGTTTTGGCAGGCAGTAGTACATTAAAAGCTTTAGAAAGAAAGTTTAAAAATCTAAAAGTGAAGAGGTAACCATGACTGAATTACTCCCCTAGGAGTCAGATGCTCTTAGAGTGCCTATTGAAATCAGCATTATCATTTCAATACATGTCAAATATAAGTCACTTCCTAGTTTAGGCAAAATTTCTTTATAAATCTTTAAATCCTCGTCTTCTTTCAAGAAAGGCTAAAGTACTTATGATTTAATGAGACACCTTTATTTCATAACTATTTGACTATCAAGAGAAAACTTGTCCTTTCCAATTTGTGCTCTTCTTTTATTTATTTATTTTTGGGTAAGTTTTTTTTTTTTTTAAATCCCTATTCTACTTTTTTCATTAAAACTATAGAACAAAACGGTCATAAAGCAGGAAAATCATGCAGACTGGATTTTAATCATCTGGTATTTATTGATAGATATGGGGATACCCAGCATTTTGGAGATCTGTATTCATTCAAATAATATTTAAAGAGCAATTATTTAAACTGGAGATCTGCATAGCATTCCTTTAAACTGGACACAAGTCTGAATACATTTGGGCTTCCCTGGCGGCTCATACAGGACTTCCCTGGTGGCTCAGATGGTGAAGTGTCTGTCTACAATGTGGGAGACCTGGGTTCAATCCCTAGGTTGAGGTGGCTCATACAGTAAAGAACCTGCCTGCAATGCAGGAGGCCTGAGTTTGATCCCTGGATCAGAAAGATCCCCTGGAGAAGGGAATGGCTACCCACTCCAGTATTCTTGCTTAGATAATTCCATGGGCAGAGGAGCCTGGCAGGGTTGCAAAGAGTTGGACATGCCTGAGTGATTAACACCTTCACTTCTCACTTCTGATATATCTAAGATATTAAGATACTTATAAAGTTATAGATGCTTAATAAAGAAGGTACTTATTCCTAAAAAGTGATACAAAAAGAAGCGGGAAGAATAACAGGTAAGGAGAAGAGAAATCTGACTCAGGTAATGCTACTCTGTAGTCTTAACAAATATACTTAGCTCAGTTTTCTTATGAGATAAGAGGATTGGACTAGATGTGCAAAACAAGGCTTCCTGGAATACTTTGTTGAAAAGAAGTGTGGGAAGCTGTTAATTTGTGTAGAGTTGTCTGGACAGACACGGTTAAGTGACCTAGCCAGCTCAAGTGATGCTCGGGTTTATGCTTTTTCCCCTGTTTCCCCCTGCGGTCTGTAATTTACACAGCAATGTTTTTGGTAGACTTCTTGGCCAAGATATGGAAAAGTGCAACTTGTAACTCTTTCACTATTTAACTGCAAAGAAATATTTTAAATGTGAAATGTAACTTATTCTCTGTTGCTTTATTACCTAGTGCATCCAAATTCTGTTTAATTTGGGGATCAGGGCCTTCATCATGCTGGGCAGAGGATAGAACACATACTTGATAATCTGGCTTAGTCAAGTTTAAAATTGCAAGTCTATAGTTAATGTATGTATGTATGTCTTTACTCACCCTCCAATATGGCCACAATCAATTAATTTACATGGTATGTGCATGTGTGTGTGTGTCTATAAAACTAAAATACCTTTACTCATAGATTTGGCTCAGAAACCAGAATTTAACTTACATAGACAGAGTGACATAAAATTAATTAACCGATCTGGCCTTATACCTTACCTCAGAGAGTTCACTTAGTGTCAGCTTTCCATCAGTAAAATCAGAATTCTAATTTCCCAAATCTAAAAAAAGAAATGAGTTTTAAATAATTAAATCCCTGGGCAAAAAAAAAATGGTGCTAGGATGAGTCAGACATTCTGAATTTTGGAGGTCTATTTTCCTAAACAAAAAAATGCCTGATATTACTGTAATGGATCTAACAGCTTTTATTCAAGAAACAGCATTTTGAAGCTTCAACCTGTTGGAAAATGATTAGTTTTTAAATTAATATTCATTCAGGGACTTGAATCTGACATGATTGCCAATTTAAATTTTACTTTGGGGTTTAATATATTGGCTATTTCAAATTATATCAAGCTGAAATTCGTTATGTCATATTTTTTGTACTAAAACTGGAAAAAAATCAATTCAGACTTTTTATTATCAAATGGGGAACACTGATAACATTAGCAGATTTTTTAAAGCTTCGTTTTCATATTGTATCAGCATGTTATGGTTATTTTAAGAGATCTCTTTGGATTTTCTTTTTTTTTTAAGTTTTAAAATATGTAAAAGGATTTTACTTCAGCAGTTTGTTAGGGCTTGGTGAGTAAAGCGGCTTGGAAGGATATTGACATTCTGTTGTGTATCATTTAAAGGTAAAACCTCAGAGTTTCCTAGGAAAATAGTTTTCCCCTAAATAGTTCTACATGTTTTATAAGACCAGTAGCATCAAAGAATCATTAGCAACCCTTTAATAATTATGCTGAAATGTAGTAGTATTCTATAATTAGAAGCTGATGAAATACTACAAGTGTGGAAGCAAGAATTGGTTTAGCAGTGAGTTTTTCATGACATCTATGCTATTTTGAGGACTCCCTGAAACATTGACAAGTCAGGAGCCACAGATGGTCCTAGCTACAATAATGTGAAAAAGAGCAGTTCTCATCTAATACAGAGAAGGGAAAAAAAATACATGGGTAAATAAAGTTTCAGGGATCAATAGATGAAGAATAGGAGTTTCATAATCATAGTTTGTTCATGAAATATGTTCTTTTGATTTATGTATTCAATCTGAAAAAGGGAAACTATTGATGGTTCTGGAGAAAAATAAAATGCAATTTAACCAACATTTGTTAGAATAGATAAACCAACTCTCTCAATTAATCTCTGGAGTGTATGCCCATGTGCACACTTTATAAAGGTATTTCCATGTCTCTATTGATTGAGGGAACATAAACTGTCCTTGCAACCTCATGGAAGCTTCTTCATTCATTTCAGGAAGCTCTGTGTACTGGGATTCTCCTGGGAGCACCATCTCAACTCCTACCACAAGAGAATCTCAATCCATATGATTCCTTTAATATTTTTTATTGGTTTAAACTGTAATTATTTACATGTATATGAAAGCCTTCTGTTTGTGTCTAGTCAGTTGAATATCACTCAAGTTAGGGGAATAGTTTGTCAGTTCAGTTCAGTCATTCAGTCGTGTCCGACTCTTTGCAACCCCATGAATTGCAGCACGCCAGGCCTCCCTGTGCATCACCATCTCCCGGAGTTCACTCAGACTCACGTCCATCGAGTCCGTGATGCCATCCAGCCATCTCATCCTCAGTCGTCCCCTTCTCCTCCTGCCCCCAATCCCTCCCAGCATCAGAGTCTTTTCCAATGAGTCAACTCTTCGCATGAGGTAGCCAAAGTATTGGAGCTTCAGCTTTAGCATCATTCCTTCCAAAGAAATCCCAGGGTTGATCTCCTTCAGAATGGACTGGTTGGATCTCCTTGATAGTTTCTCACTTGAAACAAATTAAAGATCAATAGAATTTAACAAAGCTTTTCAGAATACTCAGTTTAAAATGATGATAATAAAAGCTGTGATTATTGAGCTTAGTTCGTTGTACTGGATTAAAAAATGAGCCATGCCAAGGTTAAATTTCCTGCCTGAATTTAAAATCAAGTTTCCCTGACCTTTACCTAAAAAATAATAAATTGCTATGAACCTAGATCACTAAAGATACAAGAAGTACTTGTATCAGAAGTACGAAGAGTATCAGAATTCTCTAAATGTCCCCTTGACAAAAACCAAGAACTGAAAAGACTTATTTGCAAAGTAAATATAAATTAATTTTCATACATGTTTGTACATATTTGTAATGTCAATGTTTATAATGCTTCACGTATTTACATGATTTGCACAAATAATTAAAATCAATATATTTTTATGATTATACTCTCATTGATACAGGTGGCTTAATGCATAAAATAATTTTATGTTATGTTCTCAATATCTCTATGGTTTATAACAGTCAGGAAAGACCATGGTGGGCTAAAGGAAGAATATTCTACTTAGCCTTCCCTCGTCACCTGATCCGTGACATACAGAACCAAGCCCTGTAACAATACAGTAAAAATAAGAAGGCAGAGTTTTTACCACTTGATTAGAAAAAGGTAAAACCATCCAAGTAAAAATTAATTTTTCTCTTTGCATGGGACTTTAAAATATCATATGTAGTAAAAAGGCAAAGTTCAATTCTTGATATGTTACTTAAAAATTGTGCAACCCTAGGAAAATGATGTAACTCCTTGAAATGTTAGATACCCACGACAATTGGGAGCAAAGATAAATCCAGCCTATTTAACTTCTACCATAAATGTGACATGTAAAGAAAAAAATGTCTGATGAAGTAGTGATACTTTACAGTCTGCTGTGATGGAACTTACGGTTTATTAGAAAAGACAAATAAGCACGCCAATGAAAGCCAAATTATGACTGTGATAAGATCTATGGGATCATCTGAAGGACGATTTGATCAAATCTCTGAAGTCAAGAAAGGCTTACTTTGAGGAAATTGTATTAGATGTGTGTATTAGTTTTCTGGGCTTTCCCTAAAAACCACACACTGAGTAGCTTAAAACAACAAAAAGTGTATTCTTTTCCAGTATAAGTTTGAAATCAAGGTATCTGCAAGACCATGCTCTGTCTGGAATCTATAGAGGGGTAGCCTTACTTGCTGCTCCTTGTGGTTACCAGCAATCCTTTGTTTTTAGACGCATTGCTCTCATCTCTGCCTCCAACATCACATGACCATCTTCTCCACTGTGTGTCAGTGTCTTTCTTTTTATAAGAACACCAGTCATGCTGGGTTAGCATCCAGCTTAATTCAGTATGACTTCATCTTAACTGGATTATATCCACAAAAACTATTCCAAAATAAGGTCATGTTAACAGGCACAGGGGTTAGGACTTCAAGCTGTCTTTTGGGGATTGTCACAATTTAACTGATCGTATGTATTCAAAAGAATATATGGAACTGAACTAGGCAACCTGAGTAGAGAAGAACATTCCATACATGCNTGTCTGTCAGAATTCTTCTGTGAAACCATCCAATCCTAGACGTTCTTGTGCTGGGAGTTTTTTTTAGTTACAAATTCAAGTCCGCTCCCAATGATTGGTCTATTTAAATTATGTTTCCTCTTGATTCAGTCTGGTAGGTTGTATGTTTTTAGAAATATGTCCACTTTATCTAGGGTGTCCAATTTGTTGGCATATAACTATTGTTCAGTTCAGTTCAGTCACTCATTTGTGTCCGACTCTTTGCAACCCCATGAATCGCAGCATGCCAGGCCTCCCTGTCCATCACCAACTCCTGGAGTTCACTCAGATTCACGTCCATAGAGTCAGTGATGCCATCCAGCCATCTCATCCTCTGTCGTCCCCTTGTTCTCCTGCCCCCAATCCCTCCCAGCATCAAAGCCCTTTCCAGTGAGTCAACTCTTCACATGAGGTGGCCAAAGTACTGGAGTTTCAGCTTCAGCATCATTCCTTCCAAAGAAATTCCAGGGTTGATCTCCTTCAGAATGGACTGGTTGGATCTCAAGAGTCTTCTCCAACACCACAGTTCAAAAGCATCAATTCTTTGGCACTCAGCCTTCTTCACAGTCCAACTCTCACATCCATACATGACTACTGGAAAAACCATAGCCTTGACTAGATGGACCTTTGTTGGCAAAGTAATGTCTCTGCTTTTCAATATACTAGCTAGGTTGGTCATAACTTTTCTTCTAAAGAGTAAGCATCTTTTAATTTCATGGCTGCAGTCACCATCTGCAGTGATTTTGGAGCCTCAAAAAATAAAGTCTGACACTGTTTCCACTGTTTCCCCATCTATTATTATCTTATTATTTTTTATGTAGTATTCTCTTATGATATATTTTTCGTATCTCTGTGGTATCAGTTGTTATTTCTCCTCTCTAATTTCTATTTTGTTTATTTGAGTTGTCTCTCTTTTCTTCTTGGTGAGTATGGCTAAAGGATTATTAATTTTGTTTATCTTTACAAAAAATCAGCTCTTGGTTTTGCTGATATTTTCTATTGGTTTTTTAATCTCTATTTTATGTATTTCCTCCCTTACCTGTATTATTTCCTTCCTTCAACTAACTTTTGGCTTTGTTTCTTTTTCTAATTTCTTTAGGTGGTAGGTTAGATGGTTTGAGGGGTTTTTTTGTGTTTAGCCTGCATCACTATAAACTTTCCTCTAAGAACTCTTTGCTGGATTCCATCGATTCTAGAGTGTTGTTTTTCCATTTTCAAGGCATTTTTGGATTTTCTTATTGTCTCATCGGTTTTTTTGTAGCATGTTGTTAAGTCTCCACATGTGTGATCTTTTCCCATTTTTCTCTTTGTAATTGAGTTCTAGTTTTATACTGTTCTGGTTGGGAAAAAATGTTTGATATAATTTCCATTCACTTAAATTTGTTGAGACATGTTGTATGGCCTAGCTTCTGATCAATCCTCAACATAATAAAAGTTCTTTATAACAAACCCACAAGTAATATCATACTCAACAGTGAAAAGTTGAAAGACTTTCATATAAATTCAGGAATAAGACAAGAATACCCACTCTTGCCACTTCTATTTAACATAATATTAGAAGTCCTAGTCACAGGAATCAGGGAAGAAAAATAATTAAAAGAAATTCAAGTTGAAAGCAAGGAATTAACTCTATTGGCAGATGACATAATATTTTGTATAGAAAATCCTAGAGTCTCTATCCCAAAACTATAAGAACTAATAAATGAATTTAGAAATGTTGTAGGTTACAAGATTAATATATAGAAATCTGTTGCTTTTCTGTATAATAACAATGAACTATCAGAGAGTAAAAGACAATGCCATTTAAAATCCCATTAAAAAGAATAAAATACCTGGAAATAAACAACCAAGGAGATAAAATATCTACACATTAAAAACTATAAAACACTGAAGAAACAAATAGAAAATGATACAAAGAAATGAAGACATCCTGAGCTCTTGAACTGGAAGAAATAATTTTGTTAAAATGTCTATACACTCAAATCAATCTACAGATTTAATGCAGTTTCTATCAAAATATTTATGAGATTTTTTTAACAGAACTAGAACAAATATCCTAAAATTCATATGGAATCACAAAAGATGCTAAATTGCCAAAACAATCTTGAAAGGAAAAATCAAAGCTGGAGGTAACATGCTCCCAGACTTCAGACTATACTACAAGGCTACAATAATGAAAAAAGCATGGTACAGGCACAAAACAAGACATACACAACAATAAAACAGAATAGAGATTCCAGAAATAAACCCTTGCATCTATGGTCAATTGATATACAGCAACGGAGGCAAAAATATAAAATGGAGAAAAGACAGTCTCTTCAATAAGTGGTTTTGGGAAAATTGGAGAGCTACATGTAAAACAGTGAGAATAGAAGATTTCCTCATACCATATACAAAAATAAACTCAAAATGGATTAAGATATAATGTAAGTCCTAAAACTATAAAACTCCTAGAAAAAAAAAATAGGAAGAACACTTAACATAAATTGTAGCAATATTTATTTTTTTAAAAGCTGTATCCTAAGGCAAAAAAGCAAAAATAAACAAATGGGGCCAAATTAAACTTAAAAGTTTTCACAAAGCAAAGGAAACCATTGAGAAAATAAACAGACAACCAACAAAATGGGAGAAAATATTTACAAATGATATGACTAAGAAATTGATACTCAAAATATATAAACAGCTCATACAACTCAATATTTTAAAAAAACAAACAACCCAACTAAAAAATGGGTAAAATATCTAAATAGACCTTTTTTCCAAAGAAGACATACAGACAGCAAACAGGGACATGAAAAGATGATAACACTGCTAATTACTAGAGAAATGCAAATCAAAACCACAATGAGATATCACCTTGTACCTGTCAGAATGACTGTCATCAAAAAGTCCATAAATAAATATTGGAGGGGGTGTGGAGAAAAGGGAACACTTGTACATGTTCATCAGAATGTATATTGGTCCTGCCACTATGGAAAGAAGCATGAAAGTTTCTCAAGAAACTAAAAACAGAACTACCATATGATCCAGCAATTCTACTCCTAGGTATATATATTAAGAAAATGAACACATAATTCAAAGAATACATACACCCCAATATTTAGAACTGTGCTATTTATGATAGCCAAGATATGGAAGCAATCCAAGCAGTACAGGAAACCTGGGTTCGATTCCTGGGTCAGGAGGATCCCCTGGAAAAGGACATGGCAACCCACTCCAGTATTCTTGCCTCGAGAGTCTCGATGGACAGAAGAACCTGGCAGACTACACTCCATGGGGTCAAAAGAGTCGGACACAACTTAGTTATGAAACCGCCACCATTTATGATAGCCAAGATATGGAAGCAACCCAAATGTCCACAAATAGACAAACACATAAAAAGAATTGGGCAGTTATATATAAACACATATATATAGACAATGAAATATAATTGAGCATAGAAAGAAACAAAACTCTACCAATTGCAGCAACACAGATGGACTTAGAGAACATTATGCTTAGTAAAATTATTCAAATGCAAATACTATATGTCACTCATATTTGCAATCTAAAAATAATACAAATTAGTATATATAGCAAAACAGAAATAGATTCACAGAAACAAAAAATAAACTAGTGATTACCAGAATGGAGATGGAAGGAGGAGGGGTAAATTAGGAGTACAGGATTAAGAGATAAAAACCATTATCTATAAAATAGATAAGCAACAAGGGATATATTGTATAGCATAGGGAATTAGAGCCATTATCTTTTAATAACTTTTAGTGGAATATAATCTGTAAACATATTTAATCATTGTATTTTATACATGAAACTAATATAATAATGTAAATTAACTGAATTTCAATTTAAAAAGTAAATCTGAATGACACTTGATTGGAATTATACTATTTATAAATCAATTTGAAGAAATTCAATGTACTTTCTTTTACTATCAGGGGACTTGTCTTTCAGGCTCAGTATTGATTAGGCTAATCCAGTTTCTATTATTTAAAAATAAAGAACAAAATCTATATAATTTATTTGTGTGTTTTAATAGTACTTAGCAAAAATATATACACTTGAAGAGACAATACTGATAATGAAAGTGACACTTTAGAGCTTTTATCAACTTTGTTTCTCATCATTAAAGTGTACATGCTCAGTTGCTCAGTCGTGTTTGAATCTTTACAACCCTGTGGACTGTAGCCTGCCAGGCTTCTCTGTCCGTGGGATTCTCCAGGCAAGAATACTGTTGTGTTGCCATGTCCTCCCTCCAGTGGATCTTCCTGACCCAAGGGTCAAATCATTAAATGAAAATTATAAATAATATAAATTATTAAAGATTATTTCTGTAATCTGAGAACATTTTCTATATTATTATCTGTTTATAAAATTAAGATTGGCTAATTTATGATTATTTAATATTGCTGTTTATCATTACCATTACTGAGTATCATGGGCCAATGATTAATTATATTGATAATATTTTTAACTTTAAGCATAGAATACTTGATAATTAAAATTGTTCAACATATTATATGTCTTTCTCAAAATTCTGCCACTAGTAAGTAGTAAAGAACCCACCTGCCAGTAGAGGAGACATAAGAGACCCGGGTTCGATCCCAAGGTCAGGAAGATCCTCTGGGGGAGGAATGGCAACCCACTCCAGTATTCTTGCCTGGAGAATCCCAGAGACACAGGATCCTGGTGGGCTATGGCCCATGGGGTTGCGAAGAGTTGGACATGACTGAAGTGACTTAGCACAACACAGCACACGTGTTATATGCCTTTCTCAAAATTTTATAGTTAAATATCAACTTAACTCTAGGTGAAACTAATGATTCAATTTGGAACCATTATTAGTGTAAATAATACACTCATTCATTTGCTCATTCATTCATTCAACATGTTTTAATTTTAGATTATACTGAATGCACTATACTACATGTTACATATAAAATAACAATAATAAACACCTTTATTCAAGAATAAGAAAAAATAAATTCAAGAATAATGGTACTGTAATACTCACTTTCCCTTCATCTCTTGGACTATCACTTAAATGCACAACTGGACCTGGATGAGTCTTTGTGGATCTGTTAAATCAATTCAAGAGAGTCACTTTATATGCCCAAACCAATACAGTACTGTAAAGTAAAATAAAGTAAAAATAAAAATAAAAATAAAAAAAAAACCATTAAAACACTTTGCCACTAGAGACTGAAACAAAGGAATTAAGATTACAATGAAATACACTCCCAATATTCTGGAGCTTAGCATAAACTAATTTGAGCTCTTGGCTGTTTTTCTTTAAGACTATTTTTCTTTTGCCTACTAACTCTATTTAAGTAGGACTATTTTTAAAAATCTGGTTTAAGAAAATTGATCCACATAACAATGACATTCTTCATTACCTTATATGCTTATCTGTGTGTTGCTAGATCTGCTTCTCTGAAAATTTAAGAATGAAGTTGTACTTATAGAGACAAAAGGATTTATATGACCATAAGGGTGATGCTGTAAACCTGTTTCAACTAAACTGCAAAGTACATATCAAAGTTAAAATTTCCTTTGACAAGAAATTTCTGATTTTGCTTCTAATGGGTAGTACAGGGGCTCCTTTGATCTACAAATAGACTCTTGCCAGTGATAGGTATCTTACAAAAATCTGAGACATTGGGGAAACCTACTTCACTGGTTATGTCTCATTTATCTGGTTAACTAGGATAATCAATAACAGCCTAAGAGCATATTGTTAAAAGGACCTTTGCTCTGCTAATCTGACTTTAAATTTATCCTACTCCAATATTTGGCATGTTTTTTATGTTTCCTACCTTAACAGATACCACCATTGAGTATGATTATATCATGATTAAATATGACATGAACTGATATGACATAGATTATTGCTCATTTTTCCACATGCTGTCTTCAATGACCTAATTGTAACTGATTAACCCTATTATCAGTATACTTGACATAGTTATAATTTATTTCCTATGCACACATGAAAACCATCAAATATTCTGCACAAAATAAGAAAATTTAAATTTTAGAAATTCTTTGGAGTCAGACAAAAGTGACAAATTATGTAACTCCGGGTTCCCCAGATACAACTCCCTAGAGTAACTCAAAGAATTATTAATAAATATATATTTATTACATATCTTATCAGTGGTTTTGTCCTAAATTTTTTCATTTAAAAATGGAGATGATAGCAGTCAACCTACTGAATAATAGTGAGGATTAGAATACACATATAGCACTTAATGTAGTACCAAAACATAGTACTCAATAAATACTATATATTAAGTTTGTTGTAAGTCATTGGAATAATTCAATACTAGAATTACTATTTACATTCTAGAATATGTTCAGGAAGAAAAGCCTTCATGAAAAGTTTATATAGTTTTTTGCAGTTCTCCTATATTATATGTAATATAACATTCACATATAAATGCACTGCTTTATAACAGTATAAAGGGCTCTGACAAAAGACAATGTCCTTCAATTATCTTTTGGTAACTAATAATAGCCAATAAACCAAAATTCCATGTCTCTTGTGTTTGATTGGAACAACAAGTACCAAAGTGTACTCCATGATAAACTAGTGAATATATAAGGTGTTTCACATAAAGAGTGTTCTATATGAAAAAAAGTTTGGGAAAGTCTGAATTAAAGTTAAATTTTTTTTTCTTTTACAGAACTTCTTAGAGACATGATATACAAATCAACATTGCAAATCTGACCATATGCAAGACTAACTTATCAGACTCTACAAAACACTTAAGTTTAGAAAAAAAAATCTAGAGTTAAAGTTATTTGTAATAACTTTTTCAGGCTATAGAAGAAATTATTTTTTAATTGTAAAAAATAAAAGAACCCTGAAAGATGATAACAGAAGTTAAAAGGAAAACTCTCATTTCTATACATGACTACTAACATTTTGAAGTATTTTTTAATGACTTTTTTCACCAACATTGAATTTTCAAAAACTACCAAGTATTCTTTGCAAAAATTATGGCCATTAGAAACTACTTTAAAAAGCAGTTGTGTCCTATGGATTCTGTAAATCTCATAGAAATTCCTTTAGATAGAATTATCAGTGAACTTAATTTCATGGGATAGTCATCTAAACAATGCACAGTAATTCTAAAATCCCTATTTTACCAAGTATTCTTTGCAAAAATTATGGCCATTAGAAACTACTTTAAAAAGCAGTTGTGTCCTATGGATTCTGTAAATCTCATAGAAATTCCTTTAGATAGAATTATCAGTGAACTTCATTTCATGGGACAGTCATCTAAACAATGCACAGTAATTCTAAAATCCCTATTTATTTCTCTTCCTCCCATTCATCACAATGGCTTCTTAATAGTTTCTTTTGTGGACTTTCTCTTCCCATATTTTAAATACTGGTATTTCTTTGTATTCTGTTATAAACTGAAATGTATTCCCATATTATATATGATCATGAATTCAAGAGACCACAGGAGCCAGGTAGGTATTGCAAATGAGTTCAATAGGCTGAATAAGAACTGTGCCAAACTGGATAGCACATTGAATGTGAATGTGTTAGTTGTTCAGTCATGTCCAACTCTTTGAGATCCCACAGACTGTAGCCCACCAGGATCCTCCGTCCATGGGATTCTCCATGCAAGAATACTGGAATGGATTGTTGCCAGGGGCCAGCGTGAGGAATCCCACCCGTGACAAGGTCATGAGGAAGGAAGCCTGCCAAAATGCAAGGACGTGATCTGGATTCAGGGGTTCCCCCTGGAATTTCCTGAGCATCCACCCCCCAAGACCAGAGTCTGCCTGCTTTACTGTGTTATGCTTTCCACCTACTCTTCTGACATTAACAGGGGGCTGTCCCCCCACCACCTTTTTCTGGAAAAAAAATTAATTTAGAGCTTTTAGATAATAAATCTCCTGGGTATAATACGAGTGTTCCAGTCCAAAACCCCCTCTATGGCTTTCTAGCCTGCCTGCAGGACTCGTACAGCTACACATGTGATTTGAGGCCTCCCGACCGCAGGAGGCACAGGAAGCTTAAACCATCCTAGGAATGCAGGGGTTTCCGAGGTGTCAAGATCATTAGAATAAAACTGATTAAGCGTTTCATTGTTGAGCCAATACTTGCTGCCAAATTTTCATATCTTTTTCTTGTTGATATAGTTGGTATATAGAAAAACCAGTAGCAACATTAGATCTTTGAGTAAGTACCTTCTTTGTTATAACCCACTGCACCTTTGTTCTATGGTGATGTAACCTTAGTGCTTTAAGGAGATGCAGATTAAACAAAAACACTTCAGAGGAAACGAGATTAACATTCATTAAGGAAGACAGCCAAAAAGTGTTAGCAAGCCTTTTGGCCAGAAGATGATGTAAATCACCTAAGACTTGTGTATACAACTAGGTATGCAGAAAGAAAAGCCTGGTTTTGATAAGAGTCTGGGCTGCTAATGCTGCATAATTTTGTATTGCCCATTGATCTCCATGTACTATCAAAAGTATAAAAAGCCTTCTGAACAATAGAGGTGGGGCCAGTCATTGGAAGGACTGGTTTCCCCCGTGTCTCCTCTTTACTCTAATTTCAGGCTGAATTCCCATCTGGGGTGTGGAGGCTCACAGAATCTACTTACTTGCCCGGGCTTCTGAGACCCATGCGAGAGGGAGCCCAAGGCAGGGCACCCTCCGATATTCAAGTGGGCACCTGTGGCCCAACGTGGACGGTGCAAGTTCCTTGTCTGAAACTTTATTGGTTTTCCACGTAAACCAAGTTAATCAGCCTCTTCTCTCCACTAAATTTTCCTACTACACTATTTCTTCCTGATCTAATCTTATATTTCTATATTAATAAATAAATAAGTTTTTCCTCACCAACGCCATCCCCACTTCGAATTCCCTAGATCCACCGGTGCTAGACCCCGGCAAGTTGTCATGCCCTTCTTCAGGGGATCTTCCCGACCCAGAGATCGAACCTGTGTCTCCTGCATTGCAGGCAGATCCTTAACCTCCTGAGCTACCAGGGAAGCCCATATGTGAATGATAACACATTACCCACCTACAAAAGGAAAGTTGTTAGTTTCAGTTGATTACTGATTGCCATGCAAGAATACTGGATTGGGATTGTTTCATTAGGAATTATTTTCCTGAAAAGCAGGAAATTCAATTTTTCATCTCAATTCTACCAGTTCTTAAATACTGGAAACTAATAATTCAGAATATACTTAAGTACTTTGGTGAGTGAACAAAACATACCCATGAGTCAAAACTGGTTTGTTGTCTACAAGTTTGCTACCTCATTTATATACATTCTCCATGTACAATCTCATATATTCTTATAGTTCCAATGTCTATGTAAATTCTGATGTCATTAGGTTCAAATATATATAGAGTATTCTGATATATTCCATATATCCCACATCCTTCCATTCTTCCATACCAATTCCATTTGAATAACTTAAAAATACACACAACTCAACCTGCCTAAAATTTAGCTCATTATTTTACTTCCAACCTACTTAATCTCCTGCTTTCTTTCACTAAATCACACCTTTGTCTACATAGTTACTCAAGCCAAATACTCACTCAATTCTCTATTATTCTTACATCTTCTCACAAGACCCTCTTCTGTCTTCTAACTATTTCTTTAATGTTTCAGCTTATCTTCACTCCTAAATCCTCCATAATTTTTGACAAGAATACAGTCTTTTCTCTTTTCAAGGATTTCTCCATACCTGCATTCAGATTAGACTTTTTAAGTGCAAGTTTGGTCAAGTGAATTTTTCTCTTAAACCCTTCAAAACCTAGCTCCTGATCTTGGATAAAATCTAAATGCTCAAATTGGCTTATAAGACTTTCATACTATGTATCTTTACTATCTTCTCAGCTTTATCTCTTGCCATCCTTTCTCCTAGCCATTCCCAATTAATTAAACTCCTTAACATTTCTGTGCATGGAACAAAACTTCTCTCACACTCTATCCTTTAACATTTCTGTTTCCTCCATTGGAAACCCTCTCCCTAAATTGATTCTCCACTCATCTAACTGAGACTCATCCTTCAGATCTCATGGATATAACTTTCTTCACAGATACTTCACTGAGACCTCACATCTATATTAGGCATCCTTCTTACAAAACTTGCAACATTATATTTCCAATATAGTGTAACTGCCTTTTTACTTAATCTCACCTTTATTACTTTGGAATCTCCAAGAAGAGAGAAATTATGTTTTTCTAGTTTATACTGGTTTCCAGGAGCTAGTGTATCATAGTGCTCAGAAAATATATTTGAAGACGGTAAGCTTTATATTATTTAGTTCTAAACTTCATGTGACCTCACATCTATATTAGGCATCCTTCTTACAAAACTTGCAACATTATATTTCCAATATAGTGTAACTGCCTTTTTACTTAATCTCACCTTTATTACTTTGGAATCTCCAAGAAGAGAGAAATTATGTTTTTCTAGTTTATACTGGTTTCCAGGAGCTAGTGTATCATAGTGCTCAGAAAATATATTTGAAGACGGTAAGCTTTATATTACTTAGTTCTAAACTTCATGCTCAAATTTTTAAGCACATGTAGAAAAAATAGGTTCCCTCCTTTTTTTTAAAGCTGGGACTGCTCTGCAGAAACACCTATCTCTGTGCTACAACCTGGAATATATTTTCCAATTAAAATTTTTAATGTCATTTTGTTATACTACTATTTTATAAAGACATTATTATAAAGACTATTTTCTATAGACATAATTATTTCTACAGACATCACAAAAATGGCCTCCAGTTTCCAAATAACTAACATATACACTATGAAAACACGAACAATTTAAAATTATGAGAACTGCCTACAATTACAACTGGGAGACTTCACTGAAAACACAAGCTAAAAAGACAAACACTGAATGAAAAGTATTTCAAGAACTTAAAATAGAAATAATATCACATCTTAAAGATAATTCTGTATTCCTCACACTTTTAAAATGTCCTGTTAAAATCTGTGTAAAGTTCTAGTTATAAAATGACTCTTCTTAATTAAATGCATATTTTATTACTGTTGCAAACTCTTAACACATATTACTAAGTGGTGTGCATTTCCTACTGTATCTCAAGAGGTAGACTGTTCTAGGAAGTTGGAAGTTGAGACTTACAATTATATCTATCTCAGTGGGACTATATTACCATGGAAAACACTTTTGGAAATCTGGTCTAAATAAAGCAATAAACAGTCAGGAGATAAGGTGGCTACTAATAATTTATTGAGGCTATTTCAAGGTTATTTTCAGAGGTACATACAACTCCATAAAACACTTTATTTATATAAATGGGAGATTCTATTCAGAATCACATGTATAAGATATTATGAAAAATAAAAATGCCTTTCTATTTTATTTCTTTAATTTATCCTAGCTTTATCCTCCTTTATAATATACATTTTAAAATCATTAGTTCGGAAAAGATAAAGTATATAGACTATGTAAATACATATAGGGTATAAGTCAGAGTTCAGGTAGTATTAATCTGAATGACGAAAAGGATTTGTTAGGTAAGTGAATATAGAAATAACACTGTAAGAATGGTGAAATATTTTATCTGTTTACAAAAAAGTACTTCTTAATTACTTTAGCAGCATTGAACTGAACACAAATCTATTACTATTTGTAACTAATAGCAAATTTGTATAAAATCTCTATCTCTCAGGTTTACTTGTGTCTATCAGCATCCCAAAACATTATGAAAACAAATATTAAGCTCAGCATTACGTAATGGTTTAATAGATCTAAGATTATAGGGGGAAAAGCCCTTTCCAAATAGCTGAAAAAATAAATACTTTTTGAGAGACACATAACTGTCTATTTTAGGACAAATGTTTTTAAATATATATACATAGAATATTTAAATATATATGAACAAAAAAGCTCATACCAATCATAATAAATGAAAGCTTTAAGTCAACAGCACTGTTTATCTATTTATCATACTAATTTTCACTAACATCATTAGTTATTTAGTAGCCACTCTGTGGAAATCACCAAAATAAGACAAACATGAAAAAAAAAAAAAGCAACAAAGAATTCTGCCCTGAAGCTATTCTTATTCTAATGAGGAAGAGTTACCATTAATTTTAAAAAAGACTCATTAGGACACAATACAAATGGTTAATTGTAATAAGAATATAACTACGGATATCCCCTTCCTATCAAGCAATATACATGTACACTGAAATATTGGGAATAAGGAATAGTAGATTTATTATGAAAACCAAAGTCAAATTTCATGAAAATAGGCTGTTTTAATCAGAGTTTTAGAGAAAAACAATTATATAACTTAGAATATGTATATGTAAGAGAGATAATGAGTCAACCTCAAGTCAAATGTACCTTATTAAGGACCTGGTAGGTACAGAGCATAAACATTTATTAAAGAAAAATAGTTTTCCCAATTAACACACTGACAAGGAGAATTGTTTGTATGTATACTACAAAAGATGGCTTGAAATTCCATAAAGTTTCACATTGGTGGGATTTCATATTTTACATGTGCAGAAACGTAAATACCAGTGCCAAAGTGAAAATGGTAATAGCCATCAGCCACATATCCAAAAAGCTGTATACACAACAATGTGAAAGATATTGATGAACTGATTCTTTTTAGAACCCAGAAAAATGTTACTGGGGCAAGCAAAGAACAAGCTGCTATGTGCAGAAACGTAAATACCAGTGCCAAAGTGAAAATGGTAATAGCCATCAGCCACATATCCAAAAAGCTGTATACACAACAATGTGAAAGATATTGATGAACTGATTCTTTTTAGAACCCAGAAAAATGTTACTGGGGCAAGCAAAGAACAAGCTGCAGCTGCTAAGTCATGTCAGTCGTGTCCGACTCTGTGCGACCCCATAGGTGGCAGCCCACCAGGCTCCCCTGTCCCTGGGATTCTCCAGGCAAGAACACTGGAGTGGGTTGCCATTTCCTTCTCCAATGCATGAAAGTGAAAAGTCAAAGTGAAGTCACTCAGTCGTGTCCGACTCTTAGCGACCCCATGGACTGCAGCCTACCAGGCTCCTCCATCCATGGGATTTTCCAGGTAGGAGTACTGGAGTGGGGTGCCATTGCCTTCTCCAAAAGACTAAGCTATCAGTATTTAAAAATATGTGAATTGACCATGATTATTTTAAAACTGAACTATATGTGATAACAATCCTCTTGCCATTCCCACTGGAAGTGGTTATACTGACTATAAACAAATGACATGATTTTCATGTATACCTTTTAGAATAAGCCTTACTATTTTACCACAAAGCTTGCATACTTAGTAGTCCTTAATTATTTATAATATTTGTAAGGGCTAAAATTAGCATCTGTTAATACTACAATATCTATTTTTAAAAGACTGTATAGTTTTCAATTATTTTAGATGAACTTTTCACTCAAATTCATCATAAATTAGCTACTGATGCTTCAAATAACTCTGGAATTTGATATATATGTACTATTATAACTCTAAAAAAGATTTAGTACAAATATAGTGGTATTCAAGTTCAAACTTACAGTTCAATTGCCTTGTTCCACATGATAACATATCCAGAAAGAATGAAAGATTCAATATTTACAATATGTGTATTTCCTCTTTCTGTTCCAACATAGAGCCATTTACTCTGGAAAGGTAGATGACAGTAAGTAATTCTGAAAGAAAGAAAATTACAATTAAAATATCTAAATTTTATATCTGGTCAGCATTAAATTTTCTTTACACTTTTCTCTACATATATAGTGATAGCTATATAAACAATAAAATTTACTATATACTCAGTAGCACTTAATTATTAGCAGAGTTTATATGGTAAATGACAATATTATGTCATTAAAAATAATAATGATAAAGCAATCACTGTTAAATAAGTGTCTGATATGGACACTGATATATATTATTTCATTCTGAAAATAGCACTTCAAGACATATATACAACTTTTCTTTACAAAGAGGAAACTGAGGTCAAGAATTCATACTTCTACTTGCCTAGGACTGACAGCTAATAAGTGGCAAACTGGGATTCAAATCCATTACTGTCTGGTTGAAAAATTACTGCATTTCTACAAAGCTATGTTTGGATTTTTATAATAATGCCACTTGAAATAAAAATTAGGTATATATGAAACATAATTTTCAGAGTTCTCAGAGAGACTGTAGCTTTGTCTACATGAAGCGATAAATTATTTACTTTTTTCCTGATGCTTGGCATTTAAATGTTATAAAGAAAACTTGTAAGGTTAGAGATCCATTATACTATTTCTTTATTTTTTTGTTCTGCCTTTATCTTCACAATGGGCTTTCTGACCAATTCTGGGGACTTGTTCCACAGCCAAAGCAACCATGACTCCTATATATGAAATCTGGGGATTTGTTAGTCTTCTATTCACAGTATCATCATTTTTCTAGTTTGGCCTACTTAGGCTCCTTAACCACTTTTAAAAAGACATGAGGGATAAGTTCACAGTTATCTTCTTGCCAGAACTTGTTACTAAACCATAATATTTCCTAGAATTTATTTAGAAAAGGAGCTGGCAAACTGTTAGAAGAGAAAAACAGAATTCTGATATTAAGCAGACAGACCACTATGAAAAAAAAAAAAGAAAGTGAATGATAAATTCCAAGAAGGATTTCATCTGGTACCTCTTTATGTAACAGTGAACATGCAGCATGTCAAATTTATATTTTCAATCTGGTTCACTGACTTTCTGTACACCCTTCTGTGTGTGCATGCTCAGTCATGTCCAACACTTTACAAACCCATGGGCTAAATATAGCCTGCCAGGCCGCTCTGTCAGTGGGATTTTCCAGGCAAGAATACTGGAGTGGGTTGCCATTTCCTACTATAGGGGATCTTCCTGACCTAGGGATCAAACCCATGTGTCTTGCATCTCCCTGCATTGGCGAAGCAGGTTCTTTACAACTGCGTCACCTGGGAAGCCCAAACTTTATCTATTCAAAAGTATCCTGCTGAAGGCACCTAGCACACTAAATTAAAAAACTAGAAGTCTTGTTATTACACACACATTTACTGAGTTAACTGATAATCTAATTAAAATATAACACACATGATTATTAGACAATTTTGATTAAACCTAAAGTCCAGAAGTGCTATTGCCAAATAAAATTCTACAGGAGATAACTTAATAGTCATATTTCTAGTCAATGGACAATCAATTTCCAATTCAATCTATGTAAAAAGAGGAAGCTCATTTTAAAAAAGATTTATGATCACCCTTTCTGAATAATCAATAATCAAATCCCTTACAATTATACAGTGGAAGTGACAGACTCAAGGGATCAGATCAGATAGACAGAGTGCCTGAAAAACTATGGATGGAGGTTAGGGACACTGTACAGGAGGCAGTGATCAGGACCATCCCCAAGAAAAAGAAATGCAAAAAGGCAAAATGGTTGTCTGAGGAGGGCTTACAAATAGCTAAGAAAAGAAGAGAAGCTAAAGGCTAAGGAGAAAAGGAAAGATATACCCACTTGAATGCAGAGTTCCAAAGAATAGCAAGGAGAGGTAAGAAAGCCTTCCTCAGTGATCAATGCAAAGAAATAGAGGAAAACAACAGAATGGGAAAGACTAGAGATCTCTTCAAGAAAATTAGAGATACCAAGGGAACNAGGGCTTACAAATAGCTAAGAAAAGAAGAGAAGCTAAAGGCTAAGGAGAAAAGGAAAGATATACCCACTTGAATGCAGAGTTCCAAACAATAGCAAGGAGAGATAAGAAAGCCTTCCTCAGTGACCAATGCAAAGAAATTGAGGAAATCAATAGAATGGGAAAGACTAGAGATCTCTTCAAGAAAATCAGAGCTAGCAAGGGAATAGTTCATGAAAAGATGGGCGAAATAAAGGACAGAAATGATATGGACCTAACAGAAGCAGAAGATATTAAGAAGAGGTGGCAAGCATACATAGAACTGTACGAAAAAATATTCATGATCCAGATAAATATGATGGGTGATCACTCATCCAGAGCCAGACATTCTGGAATGCAAAGTCAAGTGGGCCTTAGGAAGCATCATTACCAACAAAGCTAGTGGAGGTGATGGAATTCCAGTTGAGCTATTTCAAATCCTGAAAGATGATGATGTGAAAGTGCTGCACTCAATATGACAGCAAATTTGGAAAACTCAGCAGTGGCCACAGGACTGGAAAAGGTCAGTTTTCATTCCTATCCCAAAGAAAGGCAATGCTAAAGAATGTTCAAACTACTACACAATTGCACTCATCTCACATGCTAGCAAAGCAATGCTCAGGCTTCAACATTACATGAACCATGAAATTCCATATGTTCAAGCTAGATTTAGAAAAGGCAGAGGAACCAGAGATCAAATTGCCAACATCAGTTGAGTCATCAAAAAAGCAAGAGAATACCAGAAAAATATCCACTTCAGTTTTATTGATTATACCAAAGCCTTTGACTGTGTAGGTCACAAACAACTGTGGAAAATTCTTCAAGAAATGGGATTACCAGACCACCTTACCTGCCTCCTCAGAAATGTTTATGCAGGTCAAGGAACAACAATTAGAAACAGACATGGAATAACAGACTGGTTCTAAATTGGGAAAGGAATACGTCAAGGCTGTATATTGTCGCCCTGCTTATTTAACTTATATGCAGAGTACATCATGAGAGATGCTGGGCTGGAAGAAGCACAAGCTGGAATCAAGATTGCCGAGAGAAATATCAATAACCTCAGATATGCAGATGATGCCACCCTCATGGCAGAAAGTGAAGAGGAACTAAAAAGCCTCTTGATGAAAGTGAAAGAGGAGAATGAAAAAGCCGNATATGCAGAGTACATCATGAGAAATGCTGGGCTGGAAGAAGCACAAGCTGGAATCAAGATTGCCAGGAGAAATATCAACAACCTCAGATATGCAGATGATGCCACCCTCATGGCAGAAAGTGAAGAGGAACTAAAAAGCCTCTTGATGAAAGTGAAAGAGGAGAATGAAAAAGCCGGCTTATAACTCAACATTCAAAAAACTAAGATCACGGCATCCAGTCCCATCACTTCATAGCAAATAGATAGGGAAACAGTAGAAACAGTGACAGACTTTATTTTTTTTCAGCTCCAAAATCACTGCAGATGGTAGTGACTGCAGCCATGAAATTAAAAGATGCTTGCTCCTTGGAAGAAACACTATGATCAACCTAGACAGCATATTAAAAAGCAGAGACATTACTTTGCTGACAAAGTTCCGTCTACTACTACTACTACTACTACTACTACTACTACTAAGTCACGTCAGTCGTGTCCGACTCTCATAGATGGCAGCCCACCAGGCTCCCCTGTCCCTGGGATTCTCCAGGCAAGAACACTGGAGTGGATTGCCATTTCCTTCTCCAATGCATGAAAGTGAAAAGTCAAAATGAAGCTGCTCAATCGTGCTGACTCTTAGCGACCCCATGGACTGCAGCCTACCAGGCACCCCCGTCCATGGGATTTTCCAGGCAAGAGTACTGGAGTGGGGTGCCATTGCCTTCTCACAAAGTTCCATCTAGTCAAAGCTACAGTTTTTCTAGTAGTTGTGTATGAATATGAAAGTTGGACTATAAAGAAAGCTAAGTGCTGAAGAACTGATGCTTTTGAACTGTGGTGTTGGAGAAGACTCTTAGGAGTCCCTTGGACTGCAAAGAGATCTAACCAATCCATCCTAAAGGAAATCAGACTTGAATATTCATTGGAAGGACTGATGCTGAAGCTGAAACTCCAATACTTTGGCCACCTGATGCAAAGAACTGACTCATTTGAAAAGACCCTGATGCTGGGAAAGATAGAAGGTAGACGGAGAAGGGGACGACAGAGGATGGAATCACCGACTTGACAGATATGAATGTGAGCAAGCTCTGGGAGTTGGTGATGGACAGGGAAACCTGGCATGTTGCAGTCCATGGGACTGCAAAGCGTTGGATATGACTGATCGACTGAACTAAACTTTCTGAACAAAGAGAGAGAAAAAAAAAAAAAAAAACCAGCTAATCCCATTAAAGTAGACACAAATACAGGAGTTTGGGGTAGAAAAGGAGCTAGCTTAAAGGTTGTATAGTCATTTATATGATTAAGGAGAAAAGTCTAAGTAATGAGACCTGAAGCAAGTGGCAAAATTCCAATACAGACTTTACATTATGTATAAGAACAGTGGAATACATGAAGACGTTCCAAAGAGAATGATAAACATTCCTTGAACCACAGTACTGCACTCCTCATTCTGATTGATAAGAAACTAGACCCTTTATGACAAAAGTGTTTCATTTTATGTCCAAAGTCCAACTGATGAGTAGTGGTTAAACAAGTAAGAAAGAATTCCAGAATTGATCTGAACCCAATAAAATCACTAATTTGAAAAGACGTATGCACCCCTTTGTTCACTGCCGCATTTCTGACAATAGCAAAGATATGGGAGCAACATAAGTACCCACCAATATATGAATGGATAAAGGAGACGTGATATATACATATATAATGGAAAATTACTCAGCTACAAAATGAATAAAATCTTGCTATTTGTGACAATATGGATGGGTCTTTTGTTATGTGAAGCAGGTCAGGCAGAAATACACCTATTATATGATTTCACTTAAAGGTGATATCATAAAAATGAATCAAATGAACATAACAAAACAAACAGTTATAGACAGAGAACAAACACGTCGTTGCTGGAAGAGGGACTTGGGAAGATGAGTGAAATAGGTGAAGGAAGTTAGAGGTATAAACTTCTAGCTACAAAATAAATGAGTCATAGGGATGAAATGTAGAGCATGGGAAATATAGTCAGTAATGTAATCTCTTTGTGTGGTGACAGTTAATAACTAAAATTATTGTGGTGATCATTATATATAGAAATACTGGATCACTGTTCACTCTTTACTGTAATAATAACTGCATGATGTATGTAAATAGTCATTACAGTGTATATTTTAAGACAGTGCCGTATATCCATTTTATCATGGTAAAACTTCAAGGGAAAAAAAAAAAGAAATTGAAATTTAAGGACAACCACTTGAAAAGAGCCAACTACACTTTCCTAAATAAAGCAGCTACTTAAGCTATAGCCAATTCAATAATTCCTTGATTTGCTTTCAGGTCTTATCGATAAACACCTTGCCCCTAGCTATCTGTGAGCACTTCTAATCACTTCTATTCAGTTTAGTTCAGTTCAGTCGCTCAGTCGTGTCCGACTCTTTGTGACCCCATGAATCGCAGCACTCCAGGCCTCCCTGTCTATCACCAACTCCTGGAGTTCACTCAGATTCACATCCATCGAGTCAGTGATGCCATCCAGCCATCTCCTCCTCTGTTGTCCCCTTTTCCTCCTGCCTCCAATCCCTCCCAGCATCAAAGTCTTCTCCAATGAGTCAACTCTTCGCATGAGGTGGCCAAAGTACTGGAGTTTCACCTTTAGCATCATTCCTTCCAAAAATTCCCAGGGCTGATCTTTAGGATTGACTGGTTGGATCTCCTTGCAGTCCAAGGGACTCTCAAGAGTCTTCTCCAACACCACGGTTCAAAAGCATCAATTCTTCAGTGCTCAGCTTTCTTCACAGCCCAACTCTCACATCCATACATGACCCCTGGAAAAACCATAGCCTTGACTAGACAGACTTTAGTCGGCAAAGTAACGTCTCTGCTTTTGAATATGCTATCTAGGTTGGTCAAAACCTTTCTTCCAAGGAGTAAGCGTCTTTTAATTTCATGGCTGCAGTCACCATCTGTAGTGATTTTGGAGCCCAAAAAAATAAAGTCTGACACTGTTTCCAGTTTCCCCATCTATTTTCCATGAAGTGATGGGACTNCAAGGAAATCCCAGGGCTGATCTCCTTCAGAATGGACTGGTTGGATCTCCTTGCAGTCCAAGGGACTCTCAAGAGTCTTCTCCGACACCACAGTTCAAAAGCATCAATTCTTCGGTGCTCAGGTTTCTTCACAGTCCAACTTTCACATCCATACATGACCACAGGAAAAACCATAGCCTTGACTAGACAGACTTTAGTCGGCAAAGTAATGTCTCTGCTTTTGAATATACTATCTAGGTTGGTCATAACTTTTCTTCCAAGGAGCAAGTGTCTTTTAATTTCATGGCTGCAATCACCATCTGCAGTGATTTTGGAGCCCAAAAAAATGAAGTCTGACACTATTTCCCTATCATTTCCCATGAAGTGATGGGACCGGATGCCATGATCTTCATTTTCTGAATGTTGAGCTTTAGGCCAACTTTTTCACTCTCCACTTTCACCTTCATCAAGAGGCTTTTTAGTTCCTCTTCACTTTCTGCCATAAGGGTGGTGTCATCTGCATATCTGAGGTTATTGATATTTCTCCTGGCAATCTTGATTCCAGCTTGTGTTTTTTCCAGTCAAGCATTTCTCATGATGTATTCTGCATATAAGTTAAATAAGCAGGGTGACAATATACAGCCTTGATGTACTCCTTTTCCTATTTGGAACCAGTCTGTTGTTCCATGTTTAGGTAGAATCTAAAAAATTCAAACAGAGAAACAGAGAACAGATTGGTGGCTGCCAGAGGCTGGAGGTAGGAGTTGGGGAAGTGGATGAAGGTGATCAAAAGGTACAACTTCCAATTATAAGATAAATAAGTTCTGGTGATCTAATGGACAGCATTGTATTTTTTAAAATTTCAAAAGAAATCATATATGAAAACTTAAAATAATTTACTTATAAAATATAAAAAGTAAAAAGGTTTAAATCACGAGAAACATATTGCAAGTTCTAACTCTTGCTTCCTGACCTGCATACAGATTTCTCAAAAGACAGGTCAGGTGGTCTGGTATTCCCATCTCTCTCAGAATTTTCCACAGTTTATTGTGATCCACACAGGCAAAGGCTTTGGCATAGTCAATAAACCAGAAATAGATGTTTTTCTGGAACTCTCTTGCTTTTTCCATGATCCAGCAGATGTTGGCAATTTGATCTCTGGTTCCTCTGCCTTTTCTAAAACCAGCTTGAACATCAGGAAGTTCACGGTTCACGTATTGCTGAAGCCTGGCTTGGAGAATTTTGAGCATTACTTTACTACCATGTGAGATGAGTTAGGGTTAGAGTCTGTAAATGTTTGTGTATACAAGTTTTGATAAATTTTCACTTTTTATAATAGATTTGTGTATATTTTATGGTTAACAAATGACAAAACACTAGCATCTATTTATATTTTATGCATTCATAATATACCTTTTTCTTAATTTTTTGATATTTTTACGCTACACATTTTTTCAAATTATTACAAATTCCCCCTCCAATTTTTCCAATATATTAGGAGTTCAAACCCATATTGTTTGAAGGCCAACTGTGCTTAACTGAATTGTGCACACTCAACAAAATGTTTTTTTGATTAAGCTTTAAACTTTTCCAAGAGAGAAAAATGGACAGGAAAAAATGAGAGAAAGCTACTTCAGACAAACATGAAACTATTACTATGGTAACAGTAAATGAAACTATTAGCAAAAAAAACCAAAACAAAACAAACACCTAATCTGTGTTCCCTCTGCAGGAAAAGATAAAATAGTTTTAAGTCCAAAACAGAAACTTTAAATGCAAATCCCCTCTCCCACCCCCCAGATTTTGATATATATTAATACATACACACAAAAGGAGTCACATTCCTCCTAATTTTAAAACATATCTTAGGTGCTTGACAATAGAGCTATATAATTTAAAAATCAGTATTTATTAATCTCCAAAGTACAGAAATGAAATATCACCTATGTTAAACAAAACAATCTCTTTTTGACTAACATGACAATCCCCTCATGAGGGTCTCTTCTCTTTTTGTTCTACCTTTCTTTTTGTACCTTTCAAATAAAGAATCTTCTTGTCCCAAGTTCCCCAAAATGGCCACTGCAATTCTAAATGGTCCCTAATGAAATTTTGTCAGAAAGATAAGGATACATGTAACTATAAGAAAACATGAAGGAATCAGGAATTTGGCCCAGTTTTACTTGAGACAAGAGTTCATAAAACAGTGCTGTGCAAACTTGTATCTCCAGAACTTGGCCAAAGACCAATCGTCATTGATCAGAAGCCAGAGCAAATGACCTGATTCTGGGCAGAAGTGAAACAAAGTGGTTCTCACGGACACACACAGAACTGAGGCAGAACTCCTTACAAAGGTTTGGAATGGCGACCTGAGGCAAAGTTTATTCAAAGCACCCTTGTTTGAGAGTCTAAAAGCCACAGTCCCCTGGGCTGGCTCTAGGACCGACTTATTGGGCCTCGGTTGATGAAGTGATTTGTCTGGTTAATTTGGATAACAAATGACACTCCAGCATGCTAACTGACCCCCCAAGTGGTTGGCATGCCCAACTTCTTAGAGGGACAAATGGTGTTCAGCCACCAGATACTGTGCAAGAAAGTCTTTGTAATGTTCTTAGACACCCAGGGCTGCTTACCCATCTTGTTCCTATATACTTTTCCTCTGACAGACAAACAATGTCCAATGAAGGGACCTTTGGAGCAGACAGATGCAGAAAGTCAGAAAATAAATTCCCCAAGGAAAAATAAAATTTGATTGGATAACCCAAAAACTGAAGAGGATCTCTTTTTTTGGCTGCACCAGGTCTTAGTTGTGGCATGTGGAATCGTAGTTCCCTGACCGTGGACAGAATCTGTACCGCCTACATTGGCAGTACAGAATCCTAACCACCTGGACCACCAGGGAAGTCCCTGAAGAGGATCCTATTCCAAGGAAAACAAACAAAATAATTCCCAAGCCCAAGGGTCTCAGCAAAACATCAGAGCTCAGTACAGCAAGAACTTACCTCCCAGCCATGGGCAGGATGGCACCTCAAACAGTTAGAGACACCCAGTCTCAGATGTGCACATTATTACTAGAGTCAAGGATCCCAGTCCAGGGTACAGAGGGGTTCAGTTGAATCGCCAAGGAACTTCCATTTCTGACAATGCCCTCCAGGCAAAGACCACCAGGAACACCCCTGTAGTTGAACAAGGGAGCCTGCATATCATGGGGAACCCATGCTGGGCATCTCAGCAAGTGCATAATAAAAATGGTTTATTATAGGATTGGGCTTCCCTGGTAGCTCAGACCATATAGAATCTGCCTGCAGTGTGGAAGACCTGGGTTTGATTCCTGGGTTGGGAAGATCCTCCCACTCCAGTATTCTTGCCTGGAGAATTCCATGGATTAAGGAGCCTGGTAGGCTACAGTCCATGGGGTCACAAAGAGTTGGACACAACTGAGCGACTTTCACTCACTTGGTATTTCAGGATAGGAACTTATGTTAGATGACTTTCTTGGAGGGCTTGAGAAAAGGGAAGGTTTACTCTAGGTTTGGGGCTTCCTTGGTGGCTTAGAGGGTAAAGCATCCGCCTGCAATGCAGGAGACCTGGGTTCAATCCCTGAGTTGGGAAGATCCTCTGGAGAAGGAAATAGCAACCCACTCCAGTACTCTTGCCTGGAAAATCCCATAGACGGAGGAGCCTGGGAGGCTGCAGTCCATGGGGTCGGACACAACTGAGTAACTTCACTTTGACAGTGCAAACTTAATTCCTATATACTCTAGGTTGGATGGTGTCAGGAAGTGGGGATAGTTTTTGGTTGTCTTAATCGTTTTTTTCACTTTTAAAAATATTTATTTGGACACACCAGGTCTTAGCTGCAGCATGCAGAATCTTTAGTTGTGGCATACCAACTCTTAGTTGTAGCATGTGGGATCTAGATCCCTGATTAGGGATTGCACCCAGGCCTCCTGCATTTAGAGAATGGAGTCTTAGCCACTGGGAAGTCTCATCTTAGTAATTCTTATCTAGAAATTAGGAGAAATGGATCAGGGCTAAAACTGTACTCAATGAAGGAATAGCAGTCACTCAAGCTGTGGAGAAGAGGGTTATGTTTGATCATTTTTGTGGTCTGAGCAATGTTTTGGGTTCAGATATGATCATGGAATGGTTTTTCAACTCATAAGAGACTGGCTTTGTCTGATGTTGGTGTTCTGTAAAATTGTTTATGCTCAACAGGGCAACACCATAGCCTAGTTAATAGGGCCAGGCCCCTTCCTAGCAATACTGAGGTTTCTGAAGGAAGAGTGTAAACTAGCTCCCAGCCACACCTTTTTCTCTTTTTCATCAGCTACATTTGAAAAATCAGAATTGGCAGTCCTTTCATAAAGCATGGACTTTGCAGGTCACCACCAACCCCAGGACTCCCTAGTACCTTGTAACTGGTCCATTCCACTCCTTTACATTCCTACCTGTTCCCTGGCATTTAAATTTGCACCCCTCACTAAGCAGAAAAGGAACCAAATAAGCCCAGAGAAAAGTGACTTGCCTAGGATCACCCAGTGAACTGGTGGCAGGGCAGAAACTATTCAACTTTCTCATTTTCCCTCCAGCGGGGCCCCAGCTAGACATTCAGGTAGACTGTTAAATCTCTGAGGTGTCAGCTCATCAGCTGAATACAGATGGGGTCCCATAAAAACACTTCTCACCACGCTTTATCAACATGTTTCCAGCTTACTTTTTCCCCTCAGGGGTTGGGAGTCTTATGACATCGGCTGGGATTCCAAGGCCTTTGCTCTAGCCACCTCTGACCTTTTCTGCTTCTCAACTATGTCCAGGGAGTTCACTCCTGAGGGTCTCTGTATTTGCCTGTGGCTCTTTCTGGAACTGTCCCCCCTCACACCTGCTCATGGCCGCTTCTTCTGAGCTTCATCTCAGTATCACTTCCTCAGAGAAGCCCTCCATGACGACTTACCTCCTCACACCCTGCCTGCTCTAGCAGTACTGCCACCTCCTCTGTGAGGCCACCCCCTCTGTCTCCTTTAAGAGCTTCTATGGCGCTTTGCTCGAAGCTCTTCTCTTGTCAAACGCGCCGGGCTGGGAGGCGGCGAACTGTTTCCAATCCCCTGCCTCTCTGGGCCAGTGTTCCCTTTATGCTCAGGAAGCGCTCTGAGAGCAGAAACACGTGGCAGGGACGACGCTTTCCTCAACAGACCGGTGGCCAAGAGCCTCTTACTTCGGGACCCCAAAAGTGGCGACCAGCGGGCACGTCGCGCGGCACCCGACGCAACCACAGCCTAACCCAAAGGCCCAAGTCTACTACGCATGCTCCGCACTCCAGGCCACGCGAAGTCGGGGGCGGGGCCTTGACGCGCCTGCGCAGGTGCTCGCCCGGCTTCCGGGAGGTACCGGCGCGATGGGACAGAAGGCCAGTGTAGCTGAGTAGCTGCGCCGTGAGGCCGTGCGGGCCAGCGGTCCTGTCCGAGGGCTCAGGTCTCGGTCTCTGGAGCNTTCCAAGGCCAAATTTGCCTGTTACTCCAGGTGTTTCTTGACTTCCTACTTTTGCATTCCAGTCCCCTATAATGAAAAGGACATCTTTTTTGGGTGTTAGTTCTAAAAGGTCTTGTAGGTCTTCATAGAACCATTCAACTTCAGCTTCTTCAGCATTACTGGTTGGGGCATAGACTTGGATTACCGTGATATTGAATGGTTTGCCTTGGAGATGAACAGAGATCATTCTGTCATTTTTGAGATTGTATCCAAGTACTGCATTTCAGACTCTTTTGTTGACCATGATGGCTACTCCATTTCTTCTGAGGCATTCCTGCCCACGGTAGTAGATATAATGGTCATCTGAGTTAAATTCACCCATTCCAGTCCATTTTAGTTTGCTGATTCCTAGAATGTCGAAGTTCCCTCTTGCCATCTCTCTTTTGACCACTTCCAATTAGCCTTGATTCAATCACTTCTATTGGCACTTCCCATTTCAAATTGATTTTTGCTCAAATAAACTCTTAAAATTAAGAAAAAGAAAAGGTAATGTGATTTACTTAAGATGATGGACATAAGTGAAGGAGAATACATGATTATACTTGTGCTGTGTATTTGATACCCTGGAGAAGGGAATGGCTACCCACTCTATAAGTGACTAATCAATAGTCCTACAGAATGTAACTTATTGTACTTAATAAATTTTCATTGATAATTTATTTACTACCACCACCACCTATGTGGACTTTGAAAAAATAATATTGTTCCTATATCCATATTTACTATCATTTGTTCACAGTAAATCACTTATGATATCCTCAGTATTCCTTTCATTTATCCATATATGCAGACTTCACTGTACAATTCTTTATAAAAAGTCCTGTCTTGATTACAACATACTTATTCTTTTTCCTTTAAAAATATATTAATAACATCTAATAACAGAGATAAGACAAGTAGACAAGTCAGAAAAATAAAAGTAAAATGTGTTCATTGCTATACAGAGTTCAAAGGAAGGAGGGATTCACTCAATTATGAAATTAATTTCAGAGGAATTTCCAGAAATCAAGGAAAGCTATGGTAGAAAAGTAAACAGTATGTGGACTGGGTCATTATAGATCAAAGAAGTCCTTAATTTCACATATTTGTTATAAAATACATACTTCCCAAGATTGAATAATATAGAAATATTTTAAAAATTTGTTGTAGCTCCTCACTTCTGACTTACTGTTATAACTTCTTAAACAATATATAAAAATAAGATATAAATTCCTCATACTTATGGCTCTTATATACACAAAAATAAAAATAAATATCAATAAAACTAAAGTTAGAATTCAAATGACATTAATTTACATGAGCGAGAAATTTTTTTAAAACTTAAAAAACCTCACAATATGGATATGATTCTGTCTACATAGGTTGTTTTCAATTTGGTGAGTCTACACTTACTCTGTGCTTCTCTTTTACCACTTAGTACCTTTGAATTCTGTTCCACAGTATACCATCACATAATTTTACAATTATTTGGCATGAATACATGATACATAACCCATAACAACTGAAATATTCTACTTGATGCCAACACAACCATAAAATGCAACTATAACTTCAAATATTAAATTGTATGACAGCATTTTTGCATAAAATGGTTTATTCAAATCATTCAGGCTATTTTCACGAGTCTAAGTATAAAACAAAAATATTACAATCAGAAATTACTATGTATAATTCACAACCCCAAAACTATGCCCATAGATCCTAGTTTGAGAAACACTATCAATACACAAACCAAAAATATACATTTAAAAAGAAAATGGTTTAAAGTTATAGAAATTATGTTGTATAAAACAGTGGAAGATTTCAACCGTGTAATGTTTTCCCCCTAAATTCTAAAGTAGCTCAATTTTAGTCTTTTTTTTTTTAATCTACAGTGAAGCTGCTCAGTCATGTCTGACTCTTTGCAACCCCATGGACTGTAGCCTACGAGGCTCCTCTGTCTATGGGATTTTCCAGGAAAGAGTATTGGAGTGGGTTGCCGTTTCCTTCTCCAGGGAGTCTTCCCAACCCAGGGATCAAACCCAGGTCTCCCACATTGCAGGTAGATGCTTTACCATCTGAGCTACCAAGGAAGCTTTTAATCTATATTCCAGGTGAAGCTTCTAATATCAAGCATGATGACTCTGGCTCCTGTTCCTTCTAAAATATTTATACTCATTCTTTACAACCTGGTTATACTCAGAGTCAGATGTATGATTCTGCATATTAAAAATACAAAAAACAGGGAATGACAATTCAGTAGTTCTGGAGTAATATCTAGGATTACTATTTTAAAACTCTGGGTGGCTTTGATGAACATTTTCAGTTAAGAACCATGAAATTATAAAAACTTTATATTTTTAGTATAGATAAATATCTCACTAAAATGCATATCCCAGATTCCAGTCACACAAACTAACTCCATGGACATGGGGAGGAACATACGACTGATATTCTAAGAAATAGTTTTCTATTCAGCATGAAGTCTATACCAGAAGCATAGATATCACCTGAAACTTAGCAGAAATTCAGAGTGTCAGGTACAACCCCAGAATTAGAAATGGCATTTTGTGAAGACCCCCCAGGTGAGTCACACACACCTGAAAGTTTATGTAGCACTCCTCTAGATGATTCTGATACAGATAATTTATGAACTACATTTTAAGAAATGTAGTTCCATGGCTGAATGACTGCTGCTTACTTACTCTTCCAATTTTAGGATAAGAACCTAAACTACTAAATTAGTAGTAGGAATGACACCTTGTAGAAGGAATAACGTGATGTAGTACCCCTGAAACAGCTCATGACGGTTATAATAATGATGATAATAAAACCCCCAATAACAGAGGAAAGAGACAGACAGTATTCTCTCAGCATCTGAAGCCAAAGATTGATATTTAAGAGTTTTAGTTAAAAAACTAAAATCACATAAAAGCAAAAATAAGGAATCAAAATTTTTTAAGAAAAAAATAACTTTGGACAGCCTGTATCTAGCTAGAATTATAATACAAGAGATAAAACTAATTAGTGAAAATTTAATTTTCATTGTCTTAATGGGCTTTAATTAACCCAGATAGTAAAAAATTCACTGAATTTTATTGTTCATAATTAGTTGGAAAACAAATGTAAGTCAAATTTTAAAAATAAATCAAATCTTTGCATTCCCATAGGGAATAATATGTTTTTTTTGCAAATGCAATTCTGAGAAGCTTATTCTCATTCTTCTACAGTGACAGAATTAATATTTTGTATCTAGAATATTTCAGTTTCCAAATGAGAGAAGCAAGTTAGTGGAAGCCACATGGGGAGAGTGAGAATAAGTCACAGGTCTTCTGGTCAGGGCGATTAAAGTAGAAGTATAATGGAAGCCACACTCCACCCCAGTAAGATGCCTCTCCCTATCTCAGGTGTTAGTGAAGGCCAACTAAGGAACCTAAACTTCTATTCTCACCAGATAGCAATTAGAGGACACCTGTGCTTCTGCTGCTAGAGCAATGTCAAAATAACCCACCCAAAATCAAAGGTTTAAACAAAGCCTAGCGTATCAGAATATTATACTGGAAATGTTCAGCTTGAAATAAAAAATCATGCATATCAAAAAGAAAAATTTCAACGGGGATGTATGAAAAATAGCTACAAGCATGAAGATGGTACAGATGTTAGAATTTACTGATAAATATTTAAAAGAAGGTATCGTAAAAATGGAACATTAATGAATAAAATGAAAAAAGTAGAAAGTATCACCAAAGAAACAGGAGTATAAAGAAGAATCAAATACAAATTTTACTACTGAAAAGTACAATAAAGAAAATACTTTTAAAAAAGGATATATTTAAACCTACAGATAAACTGAACAGAAGAATGGAGGAAAGAGAAGAAAGAGTCAGTAAACTCAAAATAAAACATTTACCCAATCCGTAAAGCAGAAAGTAGATGTTAAAAAAAAATCAGGCTCAAGAGACCTGTGGGACAAAAACAAAAGATCTAAAAATCATGTTATCAGTTTCCCATAAGGAAAAGGATGGGACTGAAAAAGTAGTCCAAAAATGTTTAAAACCTTTCCAAAATTGGTAAAAGTGAAAACAAAGGATATACAAAACTGAAATAAATAAATAAACCCAAACCCAAAAGGATAAACCCAAAGAAATAAAACCAAGAGAGATTACAACCAAACATCTGAAAACTAAAAAAGAAAAGAAAAAAATCTTGAAGGTGGCAAGAGACAAACAACACTTTAACTACAGGGGGAACATTCCAATGATAGTAGATTTCTCTTCAGAAAACAGGGAGCAAAAAGGAAGTAGAGCATTCCTCAAGGGCATAAAGAAAAGAATTGTCAACCCAGAATTCTATCCACACCAAATATATTTCTATTTTTATTAAAAATGAAGGAAAACCAAGAGATTGTCACTAAAAGATAAACTCAAAGAGAATGGTTAAAGGGAATTTACTTAAGAAAAATGAATGACAAAAAAGGAATATCTGAATATCAAGTGTGAATAAAAATAACAAAAAGTAAAAATATGAGTAAGTATAATGTATTTTCATTCTCTTGAAGTCCCTAAATTATGTTTGATAGCTGTAAAAAATATTATGGCACAGTCCAACTTGGTTCTAAATACAGAGGAGGAAAATTTATTATAAATGAGGAAAATACAGGGAAATAAAAAAAAATTGGTCTTTATACTTCATTCAAACTGTGAAAATGTAATAGCAAAAGACTGTGATAATTTGTTTACATATAATGAAGTGCCTACAGCAACCTCTAAAGAAGTGAAGTGATACAAAGAGACACTAAAAAATAAAGTTAAATAAATGAAATTCTGAAAAAAAATTAAAAAGAGAACAGCAAGAAAAAAGGACCAAGTCAAAAATAGAGAGATTTTCTCCCAACAAGCAGACTACAAAAAATAAAATGAGATCTTAAGTCCTGAGGTATCAATTACAGAAAATATAAACACCAACTGAAATACACAGATTGACAAATTGAGTTTTTAAAAAAATAACCCAACTATACACTATGTACAGAAACTTTACTTATATTGAGCTAACAAGAAGGACAAGGTATACCACACAAACATTAATCAAAAGAAAGAAGAATAAGTCATATAATATCAAATAAAAAAGAGTTCTGAGGTAAGAAAATAACCAGACAGACTTTATGTAAAGATAAAATATCAGTTCAACAAGAAGAAATTATAATCCCAAATGTGTGTGCCTACACCAACCAGTTGCAAAATACATGAAGCAAAAACTGATAAAACTGAAAAGAAAAAAAGAATTTATGATTCTAGTAGGAGACTTCAACACCTATCTCTAGAAAATCAGTAAGGATAGAAAAGAACTCAAAAAGAAAAAAAAAAGAGAGAAAAGAGAAAAGAACTCAATACAGCCATGAGCCAACAGGAAGTAATCAACATTTATAGATTAATCTGCCAAACAACAGCAAAATAGACATTCTATCCTAGAAGTCACAAAAAAAACATATACTAAGACAGATGATATCCTGGGTTAAAAAACAAACCTCAGTAAATTTAACATAATTCAAGTCATATAGCATGTGTTATCTAAACACAACAGAATCAAACAAGAAATCAATAGAAGAACGATAATAGGAAAAATCTCCAAATATTTAGAACTAAGCAACACACTTGTAATCTATGGGCCTAAGAAGTCATCACAAATGAATTCAAAAAATACACTGAACTGAATGACACTGGAAATGCAATGTATCAAAACAGGTGAGAGCTTAGATATTGACTTGAAACTTTTCCTACAGCAACAGCAAAAGGGAATTTATAGCACTGAATATTTATGTTACAAAAAAGGGGAAAGTTTCAAATCAGCATCTAATCTCCCACTCTAAAGAACCTAGAAAAATAAGAGCAAAAGAAATCCAAACGAAGTAGACACAAAATAAGAATAATAATAATAAAAGAGCAGAAATTATGAAACTGAAAGCAGTAAAACAATGGAGATAGGAAGCTAAGGTATAAATTTAAAAACAATTATAGAACTTGAGTGCTAAAATCTACAAAACACAGATGAAAGAAAAGATATAAGTAAACAAAGTGTGTTCATGAATTTTAATACTCAACATTGTAAAAATGTCAATTTACATTTTTATAAAACTCTGGCATAGTATTTTTATAGATTTTGCTGCATGCTTATTTAAAATTTATATGAAAGGTAAAGGAACAAGAATAACTAAAGCAACTGTGTAATTCATAATCAATGAAACAAAAAGCAATTCCTTGAAAAGGTCAATAAAACAGAAAAATCTCTGGCAAGACTGACAAGAAAAAAAGATAGGAAAGACAATTTACCAATATTAGGAATTAAAGAGGAATATTACTGTAGATTATACAAAGTTAAATATGATAGTAATAATTTTACAAAGTATATCTGACAATTTATGAAGTGAATTAATTCCTCAAAAAAGCAAAAATCAGAGCAATTCCCCAAATCTGAAGTAGACAGATTAGTCTCAAATTTTAATTTATAATTTTTAAACTTCGAGAAAAGAAATCTTCAGCCCCATGTGGTTTCACAAGAGAATTCTATCGAATACTTAAAGAAAAATTATCACCAATTGTAACAATCTTTTCCAGAAAATACAAGAGGGAAAACTTCCCAAGTCATTCTATAAAGACAGGATTACCTGAGAGTGAAATCAAATGAGGACAATATAATAAAGAAAACCAGAAGTAACTTTTACTTGTCATTTTAATTTAGTAAAGCTGGGAAGAGGGAGAAAACTATGCACCAATAATCCTCATGAATACTGGTGTAAAAGTCCTTAACAAAAGATTATCCAATAGAATACAGCAATATATAAAAAGACCAACAGAGGCTTATTCCAGGAATGCCAGGCTAACTCAATATTGGGAAATCTGTCAATGTAATTCATCATATAACAGTTTAAAAGAGATAGATAACATGATCTTATCAATTGATGCAGAAATAGATCTGACAAAATTCAACATTCATTCACATTAACAGCAAAAATAGTATTAGAGAGTACTCTCGCAACTTCATAAAGATCAGCTTCTCAAAGCCTACAAGAATATATTTAGTAGTAAAAAAATGAATGCTTTTCTCCCTAAAGATCAAGAAAAAGACAGCATGGCTTTTCTCATCCTTCTCATCCTTCTTAAACATAGTTTGAGGAAGTTCCAGCCAGTGCAAGAAAGCAAGAAAAAGAAATAAAGGCATGTAATGCATAAAACTTCCCTGTTTGCAGATAATATGATGGTCAACTTAGAAAATCCTAAGAAATCTGCAAAGAAACTCATAGAGTTAATAAGTTCAGTAATGTTGCAGCATATAAGAGAAACATACAAAACTCAGTTTATTTCTATCTACAAGCAATGAACATGTAGAAGCTGACAATTGAAATGCAACACCACTTAAAATCACCCGAGATATGATATACTGAGATATAAATCTAAAAACAATTATAGAACTTGAGTGCTAAAATCTACAAAACCTGGTTGAAAGAAAAGATATAAGTAAACAAATTGTGTTCATGAATTTTATTACTCAACATTGTAAAAAACATCAGTTTACATTTTTGTAAAACTCTGGCAAAAATTTTTGAGATTTTGTTGACATGCTTATTTTAAAATTTCTATAAAAAGGCAAAGGAACAAGAATAACTAAAGCAATTGTGCAAAAGAAGAATGAAGTGGGAGAAAACCATCTACCCAATTTTAAGACCATATTTATCTTCAGTAAATAAGACTGTGTTGTATTTGCAGAGGGACAGAAAGATAGACCTGGAGAAGGCAATGGCACCCCACTCCAGTACTCTTGCCTGGAAAATCCCATGGACGGAGGAGCCTGGTGGGCTGCAGTCCATGGGGTCGCTAAGGGTTGGACACGACTGAGTGACTTCACTTCACTTTTCACTTTCCTGCATTGGAGAAGGAAATGGCAACCCACTCCAGTGTTCTTGCCTGGAGAATCCCAGGGACGGGGGAGCCTGGTGGGCTGCCGTCTATGGGGTCGCACAGAGTTGGGCACGACTGAAGTGACTTAGCAGCAGCAGCAGAAAGATAGACCAATGCAACAGAATAGAAAACACAGAAAAATAAACCCATATAATAGGTCCAAATGACTTTTGACAAATTTGGAAGGCAATTCAATGAAAGAAGTTCAACAAATAGTACTAAAGAACTGGATATCTTCTGAGACAAAATTGAATCTCTACCTAAACTTCAAACATTATACAAAAAGTAACTTGAAGAAGACCATACATTTATATTTACATGTAAAATATAAAACTCTACCAAAACAGCAGAAAATCCTTGGGATCTTGGATGAAGTCGTAAGGTCACAGATTTGATCTAAAAGTGAGTGATCCATAATGAAAGAACTAATAAAATGTGCTTCATCAAAATATAAAACATCTTCTATACAAAAGAATCTTTTATGAGCATCAAAATAGAAGCTACAGACTGGAGAAAATATTTACAAATCACATATCCAACAAAAGACTAGTATTTAGAATGACTTTTAAATGCTCAGAACTTAATGGTTAAAAATAAAAATACACGAGAAAGTGCTGACGAATGGAAAATTAATTTTATTGGACCCAGGAGAGAGTGAAATCTTGGAACAAGCTACAACTTCAAATTTTCTATATAAGAAGGAGTTCTTAGGGAAACCAAAAAACAAGGGAGACAAAATCAAGGACACTAGAAAAGTCTGAAGCTTCTGGCACCCATAGCCAGAGAACAAACATTGATACAGCCTAACTCCTTATTGTGTCAACATAAAACCTGACATTAAAGGCCTATCTAGGGAATTCCTTGGTGGTCCAGAGGCTAAGACTCTGCACTCCCAAAACAAGGGGCCTGGGTTTGATCCCTGGTCAGAGAACTAGATCCCACGTGCCACAACTAAGACCCTATGCAGCCAAATAAATAATTTTTTTTTAAGGCCTATATACCTCAAGTACTGAAACTCCAATACTTTGGCCACCTGATGCAAAGGGCTGACTCATTTCAAAAGACCTTGATGCTGGGAAAGATTGAGGACAGGAGGAAAAGGGGACAACAGCAGATGAGATGGTTAGATGGCATCACTGATTCAATGGACATGAATTTGGGTAAACTCCAGGAGTTGGTGATGGACAGGGAGCCCTTGCATGCTGCGGTTCATGGGGTCACAAACAGTCGGACACAACTGAGTGACTGAACTGAACTGAAACTCAAGTACTACTACCCAATACACACGTCAAACTTTCAACGAAAAATTACAAGGCATGCTAAAAAGCAAGAGAAAACATATGAAGAGACAAAGGAACATCAGAACCGGGCTCAGATGTGACAAAAATAATATATTTAAGTAAGAAATTTTAAGTAACTATGATTAATATTTTAAGTGCTCTAGAAGAGACAGTAAAGGATACGCAAGATGGGTAACGTAAGCAAAGAGAAAAAACAACGGCATTTCAAATGGAAATGTTAGATATGAAACCCATTGTAAAGAAAATAAAGAATGCATTTTGATGACTTCGTCAACATGGCCAAGTTTACAATGAATGAACTTGAACACAGGTTATTAGAATCTTCCAAAACTTATATACAAGAAAAAAAAAGAGGCAAGAGGAGAATACCCAAGAACTGTGGGATAGTTTCAGAAGGTGCAATACACATATAAATGGAAGACCAGAAGAGAGAATTGAATAGAAATATTTGAAGCAAAAATGGCTAAGAACTTCCCCAAATTAAAGACAAACATCAAATCACAGATCCAGGAAGCTTAGAGACACCTGGGAGGCCAAGATATACAAAATCTACACTTAAGTTTACCATACACAAACTGCAAAAAAATAATAACAAAGAGAAAATCTTGAATAAACCCCGGGGTAGAGGGAAAGCCCCTTACCTACAATACTTATAGAGAAAAAAGGATAAGAATTAGAGTAGACATCTCATCATAAACCATGCAAGAAAGAACTAAAGTGGAGTGAAACAAAGTGCTGATAGAAAAAAAAAACCTCATCAACCTAGATTTGTATGTCTGAAGAAAAGATGCTCCAAGTGTGAAGAAATAAAGACACTCTCATAGTGCAGCCACTATGGAAAACAGTATAGAAATTTCTCAAAAAATTAAGAATACAACTACCATATGATCCAGAAATTCCACTCCTGGGTATATATCCCCCCCAAAAAATGCAAACCAATAATTTGAAAAGATATACACACCTCAATCTTCATACTAGCACTATTTACAATAGCCAATAAATGAAAGCAACCCAAGTATCCATCAACAGATGAACTAATAAAGAAGATGTGATACACACACATAGACACAATGGAATATTTCTCAGATATAAAAAGAGTGAAATTTTCCCACTTGTAGCAATGTGGCTGCTATGCTTAGTGAAATAGAGAAAGACAAATATTGTATGTTATCACTTTTATGTGGAATCTAAAAAAATAATACAAACAAATGTATACAGCAAAGTAGAAACAGACTCATAGATATAGAAAACAAACTAGTGATAACAATGGGTGGATAGGGATGGTAGGAGGGGCAAATTAGAGACACGGGATTAAGAGATACAATTACTATGTATAAAATAGATAAGCAACAAGGATATATTATATAGAAGAGGGAATTAGTGTTATTACCTTGCAATAATTTTCAATGGAGCATCATCTATAAAAAATACTGAATCACTATACTGTAGACTTGAAATTAATACTGTAAATCAACTATAATTTTAAAGTCTTCAAAAATTTTTTTTTCATTAAAAATTATAGGAGACAGAAGATGGTGGAGGAGTGAGATGTGGAGATCACCAGCTTCCCCTCAAATACATCAAAAACTCATCAAGATATGGAACAACTCCTACAAAGCAACCTCTAGGCAACAGAAGACCCAGGCTTCCAGGGGCACAGGTTAAGCTCCCTAAAATGAGGTAGGAGAGAAGAAGGAGACATTAAAATGGAAAAGACGGAGACAGCTTGTGCCCCAGGGGAGGGAGGGAACCCTGAAATAAGAGTTCCTATGCACAGGGAAACACCTTCACAGGAGCTGTGAAATCTTCGAAAACCAGGCAAATCAGTGACTTGGAGGACAATAGACAGAATTTGGAATAATGACAGTAAAGATGCTCTGAAGACTTGAAAATAGAATGGAGAAAATGCAAGAAGCATTTAACACAGTTAATACNCCTTCACAGGAGCTGTGAAATCTTCGAAAACCAGGCAAATCAGTGACTTGGAGGACAATAGACAGAATTTGGAATAATGACAGTAAAGATGCTCTGAAGACTTGAAAATAGAATGGAGAAAATGCAAGAAGCATTTAACACAGTTAATACAATCACCAAGGACACAGAAGAAATAAAGAATAAACAAACAGAGATGACTAACACAATTACTGAAATTAAAAATACTCTAGAAGGAACCAATAGTAGAATAACCAAGGCAGGGGAATGGATAAGTGAGCTGGAGGATAGAATATCGGAAATAACTGTTGAAGAGCAGAATAAAGGGAAAGGAATGAAAAGAACTGAGGAAAGTCTCAGATAATATTTGGGACAATATTCAATGCACCAACATTCGAGTTATAAGGGTCCCAGAGGAAGAAAAAGAAAAGAAAGGCACTGAGAAAATTTTTGAAGAAACTATAGTTGAAACATTCCCCCAAATGGGAAAGGAAATAGTCAATCAAGTCCAAGAAGTGCAGAGAATCCCCTACAGGTTAAACCCAAGGAGAAACACGTTGAAACACATATTAATCAAGCTAACAAAGATTAAGCACAAAGGAATAATATTAAAAGCAGCAAGAGAAAAGCAACAAGTAACATACAAGGGAAAAACCATATGATTAACAGCAGATCCTTCAGCAGGAACTCTACAGGGCAGAAGGAAATGCCAGATATATTTAAAGTACTGAAAGAAAACCCACAACTACAATAACTATACCCAGCAAAGATCTCATTCAAAATTGATGCAGAAATCAAAAGCTTTACAGACAAGCAGAAGTTAAGAGAATTCAGCACCAACAAACCAGCCTGCAACAATACGAAAGGGACTTTCATAGCCAGGAAACACAAAAGAAATGAAAGACCTAAAAAAAAAAAAAAATCAAGAAAATGCCAATAGGAACATATATATCAATAATTACCTAAAATGTTAATGGAATAAACGCACCAGCCAAAGATACAGAATACTGATTGAATGGATACAAAAATAAGACTCATATATACACTTCCTATGGGAGACCCACTTTAGACCTAGAGACAGAAACAGACTGAAAGTAAAAGGATGCAAAAAGATATTCCATGCAAATGGAAACCAAAAGAAAGCTGGAGTGCCAATCCTTATTTCAGACAAAATAGACTTTAAAATAAAGAATATCATAAGAAACGAAGAAGGATGCTACATAATGACCAAGGGATCAATCCAAGAAGACATAACAATTGTAAATGTTTATGCACTCAACACAGGAGCACCTCAATACATAAGGGAAACACTAACAGGCATAAGAGGAGAAATTGACAGCAACACAATAATAGTAGGGGACTTTAACACTCCACTTTCACCAATGGACAGATCATCAAAACAGAGAATCAATAGGAAATACAAACCTTAAATGAAACATTAGACCAAATGGACCTAACTGATATCTTCAGGACTTTCTGTAGAAGAACACACTTTCTTTTCAAGTGCACATGGAACATTCTCCAGNCAGCTTGTGCCCCAGGGGAGGGAGGGAACCCTGAAATAAGAGTTCCTATGCACAGGGAAACACCTTCACAGGAGCTGTGAAATCTTCGAAAACCAGGCAAATCAGTGACTTGGAGGACAATAGACAGAATTTGGAATAATGACAGTAAAGATGCTCTGAAGACTTGAAAATAGAATGGAGAAAATGCAAGAAGCATTTAACACAGTTAATACAATCACCAAGGACACAGAAGAAATAAAGAATAAACAAACAGAGATGACTAACACAATTACTGAAATTAAAAATACTCTAGAAGGAACCAATAGTAGAATAACCGAGGCAGGGGAATGGATAAGTGAGCTGGAGGATAGAATATCGGAAATAACTGTTGAAGAGCAGAATAAAGGGAAAGGAATGAAAAGAACTGAGGAAAGTCTCAGATAATATTTGGGACAATATTCAATGCACCAACATTCGAGTTATAAGGGTCCCAGAGGAAGAAAAAGAAAAGAAAGGCACTGAGAAAATTTTTGAAGAAACTATAGTTGAAACATTCCCCCAAATGGGAAAGGAAATAGTCAATCAAGTCCAAGAAGTGCAGAGAATCCCCTACAGGTTAAACCCAAGGAGAAACACGTTGAAACACATATTAATAGAGCTAACAAAGATTAAGCACAAAGGAATAATATTAAAAGCAGCAAGAGAAAAGCAACAAGTAACATACAAGGGAAAAACCATATGATTAACAGCAGATCCTTCAGCAGGAACTCTACAGGGCAGAAGGAAATGCCAGATATATTTAAAGTACTGAAAGAAAACCCACAACTACAATAACTATACCCAGCAAAGATCTCATTCAAAATTGATGCAGAAATCAAAAGCTTTACAGACAAGCAGAAGTTAAGAGAATTCAGCACCAACAAACCAGCCTGCAACAATACGAAAGGGACTTTCATAGCCAGGAAACACAAAAGAAATGAAAGACCTAAAAAAAAAAAAAATCAAGAAAATGCCAATAGGAACATATATATCAATAATTACCTAAAATGTTAATGGAATAAACGCACCAGCCAAAGATACAGAATACTGATTGAATGGATACAAAAATAAGACTCATATATACACTTCCTATGGGAGACCCACTTTAGACCTAGAGACAGAAACAGACTGAAAGTAAAAGGATGCAAAAAGATATTCCATGCAAATGGAAACCAAAAGAAAGCTGGAGTGCCAATCCTTATTTCAGACAAAATAGACTTTAAAATAAAGAATATCATAAGAAACGAAGAAGGATGCTACATAATGACCAAGGGATCAATCCAAGAAGACATAACAATTGTAAATGTTTATGCACTCAACACAGGAGCACCTCAATACATAAGGGAAATACTAACAGGCATAAGAGGAGAAATTGACAGCAACACAATAATAGTAGGGGACTTTAACACTCCACTTTCACCAATGGACAGATCATCAAAACAGAGAATCAATAGGAAATACAAACCTTAAATGAAACATTAGACCAAATGGACCTAACTGATATCTTCAGGACTTTCTGTAGAAGAACACACTTTCTTTTCAAGTGCACATGGAACATTCTCCAGGATAGACCACATCTTGGGCCACAAATCAAGCCTCAGTAAATTTAAGAAAACTGAAACTGTATCAGGTATCTTCTCTGACCACAACGCTATGAGACTAGATATCAACTACAGGAAAAAAACAGCAAAAAACACAAATTCATTGAGATTGAACAATACATCACTAAATAACAAAAACATTACTGAAGAAATAAGAAAAGAAATCAAAAGTTTCCTAGAAACAAATGACAATGAAAACACGATGACTCAAAACCTATGGGACTCAGTGAAAGCAGTTCTAAGAGGGAGGTTTATGGTGACACAATCATACCTCAGGAAGCAATAAAAGCATTGACTAGACAGCCTAACTCTACACTTAAAGCAGCTGGAAAAAGAAAAACAAAACAAAACAAAAACAAAAAAACAAAGTCAGTAGAAGGAAGGAGATCATAAAAATCAGAGCAGAAATAAGTGAAAAAGAAATGAAGAAAACAATAGCAAAGATTAATAAAACTAAAAGCTGGTTCTTTGAGAAGATAAACAAAATTGACAAACCACTAGCCAGAAGCATCAAGAAAAAAAGGGAGAAAAATAAAATCAATAAAATTAGAAATGAAAAAGGAGGGGTTATAATTGATAACACAGAAATACAAAGGATCATAAGAGAATATTATGAGAAATTATATGCTAATAAAATGGACAACCTAGAGGAAATGGACAGATACTTAGAAAAGATGAGCCTCCCAAGACTGAACCAGGAAGAAATAGAAATTATGAATCCAATTACAAATACTGAAGTTGAAACAGTAATCAAAAATCTCCCAAAAAACAAAAGCTGAGGGCCAGAAGGCTTCACAGGGGAAATCCATCAAACATTTAGAGAAGAGCTAATGCCTGTTTTTCTGAAATTCTTCCAAAAAACTGCAGAGGAAGGAACACTTCCAAACTCATTCCATAAGGCCACGATCACCCTGACACCAAAACCAGGAAAAGACAACACAAAAAAAGAAAATTACAGGCCAGTATCACTGATGAACACAGATGCAAAAATCCTCAACAAAAGTCTAGCAAACAGAATTCAACATATTTTTGAAACAGTAATCAAAAATCTCCCAAAAAACAAAAGCTGAGGGCCAGAAGGCTTCACAGGGGAAATCCATCAAACATTTAGAGAAGAGCTAATGCCTGTTTTTCTGAAATTCTTCCAAAAAACTGCAGAGGAAGGAACACTTCCAAACTCATTCCATAAGGCCACGATCACCCTGACACCAAAACCAGGAAAAGACAACACAAAAAAAGAAAATTACAGGCCAGTATCACTGATGAACACAGATGCAAAAATCCTCAACAAAAGTCTAGCAAACAGAATTCAACATATTAAAAAGCTCATATACCATGATCAAGCTGGATTTATTCCAGGGATGCAAGGATTTCTCAATATATGCAAATCAATCAATGTGATACACCATATCAATAAACTGAAAGATTAAAATGATATGATCATCTCAATAGATGCAGAAAAAGCCTTTGACAAAATCCAGCATCCAATTATGATTAAAAAAACCACTTCAAAAAATGGGCATAGAAAGAAACCTACCTCAACACAGTTCCAGTATCACTGATGAACACAGATGCAAAAATCCTCAACAAAAGTCTAGCAAACAGAATTCAACATATTTAAAAGCTCATATACCATGATCCAGTTGGATTTATTCCAGGGATGCAAGGATTCCTCAATATATGCAAATCAATCAATGTGATACACCATATCAACAAACTGAAAGATAAAAATGATATGATCATCTCAATAGATGCAGAAAAAGCCTTTGACAAAATCCAGCATCCAATTATGACTAAAAAAAAACACTTCAAAAAATGGGCATAGAAAGCAACCTACCTCAACACAGTAAAGGCCATATGTGAAAAGCCTACAGCAAACATTATTCTCAATGGTGAAAAACTAAAACCTTTCCAAGATCAGGAACAAGACAGGGTGTCCACTCTCACCACTATTATTCAACAGAGTTTTGGAAGTCCTAGATATGGCAATTAGAGAAGAAAAACAAATAAAAGCAATCCAGATTGGAAAAGAAGTAAAACTCTCAGTTTGCAGATGACATGGTACTATATTTAGAAAACCCAAAAGAAACTATCAGAAAACTACTAGAGTTAATTAGCAGATTCAGAAAGTTACAGGACACAAGGTCAATACACAGAAATAACTTACACTCTTACATACTAAAAGTGAAAACTCAGAAAGAAGAAATCAATACCAATCACCACTGCAAAAGAAAGAATTAAATATCTAGGAATAAACCTACCAAAGGAAACAAAAGACCTGTATATGGAAAGCTATAAGACACTAATGAAAGAAATCAAAGATGACATAAACAGATGGAGAGATATTCCATTTTCCTGGGCAGGAAGATTCAATATTGTGAAAATGACTATACTACCAAATGCAATCTACAGATTCAATGTGATCCCTATCAAATTACNAAGCTATAAGACACTAATGAAAGAAATCAAAGATGACATAAACAGATGGAGAGATATTCCATTTTCCTGGGCAGGAAGATTCAATATTGTGAAAATGACTATACTACCAAATGCAATCTACAGATTCAATGTGATCCCTATCAAATTACCAATGACTTTTTTCACAGAACTAGAACAAAAAGTTTCACAATTCATATTGAAATACAAAAGACCCTGAATAGCCAAATCAGTCTTGAGAAAGAAGAATGGAGCTGGAGGAATCAACCGTCCTGACTTCAGACTATGCTACAAAGCTACAGTCATCAAGACAGTATGATACTGGCACAAAAACAGAAATATAGACCGATGGAACAAAATAGAGAACCCACAGATAAACCCATACATCTATATTTGACAAAGGAGGAAAGAATATACAATGGGGCAAAGACAGCCTCTTTGATAAGTGGTGCTGGGAAAACTGGACAGCTACATGCAAAAGGATGAAATCAGATCACTACCTAATTTCATACAAAAAGATAAACTCAACATGGATTAAAGACCTAAACATAATACCAGAAACTATTAAACTCTTTCAGGAGAACATAGGCAGAACACTCGATGACATAAATCAAAGCAAGATCTTCTATGATTCACCTCCTAGAGTAATGGAAAAAAAAAATGATCACTACCTAATGTCATACAAAAAGATAAACTCAACATGGATCAAAGACCTAAACATAATACCAGAAACTATTAAACTCTTTCAGGAGAACATAGGCAGAACACTCGATGACATAAATCAAAGCAAGATCTTCTATGATTCACCTCCTAGAGTAATGGAAAAAAAAAAAAGAACAAATGGGACTTAATTAAACTTAAAAGCTTTTGCACAGCAAAAGGAAACTACAAATAAGGTGAAAACACAACCCACAGAATGGGAGAAAATAATAGCAAGGGAAACAACTGATAAAGAATTAATTTTCAAAATATACAAGCAGCTTATACAACTCAATACCAGGAAAGCAAACAACCCAATCAAAAAGTGGGACAGGGACCTGAAGAGACATTTCTCCAAAGAAGATATACGGATGGTGAACGAGCATTTGAAAAGATGGTCAACACTGCAAATCAAAACTACAGTGAGATATCACCTCACATCAGTCAGAATGGCCATCATCAAAAAGTCTACAAACAATAAATGCTGGAGAGGGTGTGGCGAAAAGGGAACACTCTTGCACTGCTGGTGGGAATGCAAACTGATACAGCCACTATAGAAGATGGTATGGAGACTCCTTAAAAAGCTAGGATTAAAACTATCATATGACCCAGCAACCCCACTCCTAGGCATATACCCTGAGGAAATCAAAACTGAAAAAGACAGTGCTCCAGTGTTCACTGCAGCACTATTTACAATAGCTAGAACAGGGAAGCAACCTAGATGTCTGTCCACAGATGAATGAATAAAGAAGCTGTGTGAGTAAGTCAGAAAGAGAAATATAAATATCATATACTGACACATATATATGGAATCTGAAAAGATGGCACTGATGAATTTATTTTCCGGGCAGCAATGGAGAAACCAACATAGAGAACAGACCTATGGACAAGGTGGGAGGAGGGGAGGGAGAGGGGGAGATGTATGGAGAGAGTAACAGCTGTCTCTTATACACATCTAGATGTGTATAAGAGACAGTACATGACCACTGGAAAAACCATAGCCTTAACTAGACGGACCTTTGTTGGCAAAGTAATGTCTCTGCTTTTCAATATGCTTGCTCTCTATTCTGTTATACTTATTTATATGCTTGTTTTTCAGCCAGTACCACATTATTTTGATTACTACAGCTCTGAAATAATGCTTGAAATCAGGTATGGTGATCCCTTCTGCTTTGTTCTTCTTTCTCAGTATCATGTTAGCTATTCAGGGCCTCTTATGGTCCAAACAAATTTGATAGTTTTAAAATATTTTGGTAGAAAAAAGTCACTAGAATTTTGACTGGAATTATACTGACTCCTGTCTCTTATACACATCTAGATGTGTATAAGAGACAGGGAGGGGACATGGGTGTACCTATGGCTGATTATTGTTGATGTATGACAGAAAACCACAAAATTCTGTAAAGCAGTTATCCTTCAAAATAAATAAGATACAAGGATGCAATGTAAAGAATAAGGAATGTAACCAATATTTTATAATAACTTTAAATGGAGTATAATTCATGAAAATACCTAATCATTATGTGGTATACCTAAAACTAACACAACATTGTAAATCAACTTTACATCAATTTAAAAACAAAAATTTTAAGTACTAAAAAAAAAAAAATTCTTTGCTAGTAATGCTGTATGGTGGCAAGAATACATAGAACTATACAAAAAATATCTTAATGGCCCAGATAACCACGATGGTGTGATTACTCACCTAGAGTTAGACATTCTAGAGTGTGAAGTCAAGTGGGCCTTAGGAAGCATTACTACAAACAAAGCTAGCAGAGGTGATGGAATTCCAGTTGAGCTATTTCAAATCCTGAAAGACGATGCTGTGAAAGTGCTGCACTCAATATGCCAGAAATTTTGGAAAACTCAGCAGTGGCCACAGGACTGGAAAAGGTCAGTTTTCATTCCAATCCCAAAAAACGGCAATGCCAAAGAATGTTCAAACTACTGCACAGATGCACTCATCTCACACATTAGTAAAGTAATACTCAAAATTCTCCAAGCCAGGCTTCAACAGTACATGAACCATGAACTTCCAGATTTTCAAGCTAGATTTAGAAAAGAAAGAGGAACCAGAGATCAAATTGCCAACATCTGTTGGATCATCAAAAAAGCAAGAGAGTTCCAGAAAAACATCTTCTGCTTTACTGACTATGCCAAAGCCTTTGACTGCACAACTGCACTCATTTCACATGCTAGTAAAGTTATGTTCAAAATCCTTCAAGTTAGGCTTCAGCAGGATGTGGATTGAGAACTTCCAGATGTACAAGCTGGGTTTACAAAATGCAGAGAAACCAGAGATCAAATTGCCAACATCCACTGGATCACAGAGAAAGCAACAGTGTACAAATGTTCCCTTTTCTCCACACCCCAAACATTTGTTATATCTTGTGCTTAGTCACTCAGTCATGTCCAACTCTCTGCAGCCTCATGGACTGTAGACTGCCAGGCTCCTCTGTCCATGGGATCCAAGAATACTGGAGTGTGTTTTCATGCCCTTCTCCAGAGCATCTTCCCAACTCAGGTACTGAACGTGGGCCTCCTGCATTGGAGGCAGATTCTTTACCGTGTGAACCACCAGGATTGAACCAACACCCCCTGCACCGGAAGGAGAAATCCTAACCACTGGACCACCAGGGAAGTCCCTGTTATCTCTTATTCCTTTTTATAAAACAGGTACAATGTAATATCTCAGGATTTCCCTAGTGGCTCAGCAGTGAAGAACCTGCTTGCAATGCAGGAGGCCCAGGTTCAATCCCTGGATTGGGAAAATCCCATGGAGATGGGAATGGCAACCCATTCCAGTTCTTTTGCCTGGAATTCCATGGACAGAGGATTCCATGGACAGGGGAGCCTGGCAGGCTACAGTCCATGAGGTCACAGAGTCAAACATGACTGAGCAACCAACACACACTCACAAGGTAATAAAGGTAATATCTCGTTGTGATTTTGGTTTGCATTTCTCTGATATTAGTAACGATGAACATCTTTTCACGAAGCTGTTTGCCATTTGCATCTCTTCTTTGGAAAAACAACTATTTCAGGTTCTTTCCCCATTTTTAATTGGACTGTGAAATGGCAATCCACTCCAGTACTATTGCCTGGAAAATCCCATGGACAGAGGAGCCTGGTAGGCTACAGTCTATGGGGCCGCAAAGAGTCGGACACGACTGAGCGACTTCACTTTTTGCTATTGAGTTGTACACATTCCTTATACAATTTGACTATCAGTCCCTTTTCAGGTATATGGTTTGTGGATATTTTCTCCCATTCCCTATGTTATATTGTTTCATTTGCTATGCAGAAGCTCTTTAATAAAGCCCAATTTGCTTATTCTACATTGTCAAGAACATTTTTCCCTATATTTTATACTAGTAGTTACACAGGTTTTGGTCTTGCATTTAAATATGTGGTCCATTTCAAGTTAATTTTTGTGAATGGTGTAAGACAGGGGTCCAATTTCATTCTCTTGCATGTAGACGTTAGTCGTCCCAACACCATGTATTGTGTCCTTTCCCCACTGAGTGTTCTTGGTGACACTGTTAAAAATTTACTTGACCAAAAATGTTGGGGTTTATGTCTGAGCTCTCTATTCTGTTATACTTATTTATATGCTTGTTTTTCAGCCAGTACCACATTATTTTGATTACTACAGCTCTGAAATAATGCTTGAAATCAGGTATGGTGATCCCTTCTGCTTTGTTCTTCTTTCTCAGTATCATGTTAGCTATTCAGGGCCTCTTATGGTCCAAACAAATTTGATAGTTTTAAAATATTTTGGTAGAAAAAAGTCACTAGAATTTTGACTGGAATTATACTGACTCTGTAGACTGCTTTGGGTAGTAAGGTCATTTAAATAATATTAATTCTTCCAAACCAATAACACAGGATATATTTCCATTTATTTGTATCTTCATCTCTTTATATAATGTTTTGTAGTTTTTGGTGTATAGGTTTTTCACCACCTTGGTTAAATTTATTTCTAAGTGTTATATTGTTTTTGATGTTATTATACATGGGATTGCTTTCTTAATTTCTTTTCAGATCGTTTTTAATATACAGAAAAATACAAAAGATTTCTGTATGCTGCAACTTCACTGAATTCACTCATGAGTTCTAACAAATTTTAGTGGATCCTAAGATTTTCCATGCATAAGATCATGTCATCTGCTAATATAGATAATTCTACTTCTTCCTTTCCAATGCATATGTCTTTTATTTCTTTTTCTTAATTGCTCTAGCTAGGACTTTAGAATTATGTTGAATAGAAATGTCAAGAGTGAGTATCCTTGTCTTGCTACTGATCTTATAGGAAAGGATTTTAATTTTCACGATTGAATTTGGCAATACCTGTTGGCTTATCATATATGACCCTTTCTATGCTGAAGAACATTCCTTATACATCCAGTTTCTCATGGAAGAATGTTTTATTTTCTTGAATGCATTTCTGTAGCTATTGAGATGATTCTATAATTTTTATCTTCCATTCTATTAATACTGTATATTACAGAATTGATTTGTGTATGTGAAACCATTCTTGTATTTCAAGGATAAATTCCCAATTGATCATGGTGAGTGATCCTTTTAATGTGTTGTTGCATTTAGTTTGCTAGTATTACATTGTGAACTTCTGTATCTATATTCAACAAGGATATTGGTCTGTAATTTTCTTTTCTTGTAGTGTCTTATTAGGTTTTTGTATCAGAGTAATGTCAGCCTTACAAAATGAGTTTAGGAGTATTCCCTCTCTTCAATTATTTATTGGAAAGGTTTGAGTAGGATTTGTGTTAAAAAACGTTTGGTAGAATTTACTAGTTAAAACATCTGGTCCAGTCTTTTCTGTGTTGGGAGGTTTTTTGATTACTGATTCACTATTCTTACTCATTATTATTCTGTTTAGATTTTCTACTTCTTCATTATTCAGTCTTGGTAGGCCATATGTTTAGAGGAATATAACCACTTCTTCTCCAACATCACTGTAGATGGTGACTGAAGCCATGAAATTAAAAGACACTTACTCCTTGGAAGAAATGTTATGACCAACCTAGACAGCATATTGAAAGGCAGAGACATTACTTTGCCAACAAAGGTCCGTCTAGTCAAGGCTATGGTTTTTCCTGTGTCATGAATAGATATGAGAGTTGGACTGTGAAGAAAGCTGAGCACTGAAGAAATGATGCTTTTGAACTGTGGTGTTGGGGAAGACTCTTGAGAGTTCAACCAGTCCATTCTAAAGGAGATCAGCCCTGGGATTTCTCTGGAAGGAATGATGCTAAAGCTGAAATTCCAGTACTTTGGCCACCTCATGCGAAGAGTTGACTCAGTGGAAAAGACTCTGATGCTGGGAGGGACTGGGGGCAGGAGAAAAAGGGGACAACAGAGGATGAGATGGCTGGATGGCATCACCAACTCGATGGATGAGTCTGAGTGAACTCTGGGAGTTGGTGATGGACAGGGAGGCCTGGTGTGCTGCGATTCATGGGGTCGCAAAGAGCCGTACACAACTGAGTGAATGAACTGAACCATTTCTTCTAGACCATCCATTTTGTTGGCACATACTTGTTGACAGCAGTCTCATAATCATTTGCATTTCTGTGGTATCAGTTATAATGTTTTCTCTTTCAATACTGGTTTTAGAAATGTCTTCTCTCTTATCTTAATCTAGCTAAATATTTGTCTATTTTGTTTAATTTATTAAAATAACCAGCTCTTAGTTTCACTGATCTTTTCTCTTGTTTTCCTGGCTTCTACTTCATTTCTTTCTTCTCTTATCTTTGTTATTTCCTTCTTTCTGCTAACTTTCGGCTTAGTTTGTTCTTCTATCTCCAATTCCTTAAAGTGTAAAGGGTAGTTTTTAAGATTGGCCTCATTTTGTAATGTAGGCATTATCACTACAAACTTTGCTCTTACAACTGCTTTTGAAAACTTCCTTAGGTTTCAATATGTTGTGTTTCCAATTTCCTTTGTTTCAAAATATTGCTTGATTTCTCTATTGACTTTTTAAATATAAATTTATTCATTTTAATTGGAGGTTAATTATAATATTGTATTGGTTTTGCCATACATCAACATGAATCTGCCATGGGTGTGCACGTGTTCCCCATCCTGAACCCCCTTCCCACTTCCTTTAACCCACTGGCTATTAAAGATCATGTTGTTTAATCTCCACATATCTGTGAATTTTCTAGTTGTCCTTCTGTTATTGATTTTTAGCTTCATGCTGTTGTAGTCAGAAGAGATACTTGGTATGATTTCCAACTTCTTACATTTGCTAAGATGTGTTTTGTGATCTATCATGTGAATCATCTAAAGTATGTATGTGCACTTAAGAAGATTGTGTATTCTATTACTGTTGGATGGAATGTTCTATGTCTGTTAGATCCATATGGTCCAAAGTATCATTCAGGTTCATTATTTGTGCACTGATTTTCTGTCTGGATGATTTATTCCTTGCTAAAAGTGAAGTCCCCTACTACAATTGCATTGCCATCTATCTCTCCACGTGTATTAACAATTGCTTAATATACTTATCTGCTCCAATCAGTATATATATGTTTATAAATGTTATATCCTCCTAATGAATTGACCCCTTTATCATTATATAATGAATTATTTATCTTTTGTTACAGTGTTTGACTTAAAGTATATTTTCCAATACAAGTACAGCTACTCTTGTTCTTTTCTGGTTCCCATTTTCTTGAAATATCTTTTTCCATCCCTTCACTTACAACCTGTTAGTCCCTTTAGTGCATGTTATTTGAAAGTAGATTTACATTAATTGTAAATGTATATTGAAAAACCACTACCAAGTTTTCTAAAGAAATATATATTACTGATATGCTAGGAGAAGAGAAAAACTGAGATATAAAAAGTCCACTTAAAACCACATAGGGTACAAAAGGGGGAGAAAAAAAAAGAAAGACTAAGTGCAATGTATAGAAAACAGTTACAAATATGACAGATATTAATTCAACTACTTGATAATTACATGTAAATGTCTGTTGACAAAAGATAGAGATTTTTTAAATAGATTAAAAAAATCAACAATGTGTTAGTGAAACAAAAACTCTTAAAAGTTCTGATACAGTGATCCACTTCTGGGTATTTATCCAAAGAAAATGAAAACAAAACAGATATACACACCTCAAGGTTCATAGCTACATTACATACAAAGGCCAAGATATGGAAGTAACCTAAGTGTCCAACAACAGATGAGTGAATAAAGGTGTGGGAGATATGTAAAATGGAGTATTAGTCAGCCATATAAAGAATAAAATTTTGTCTTTTATAACAACATGGATGTACCTGGAGAGTATCATACACAGTGAAATACATCAGACAGAGAGACAAATACTGTATGTTTTCACTTATATGTGAAAAGAGAAAAATATAACATGCTACCACTAATCAGAAGAAAGTTAAAGAGCTAAAATAGCTATATTAACTTTAGACAAAGCAGACATCAGAATAATAAATATTATCAGGGATAAAGATGGGCATAAAATAATGATAAAAGGGTCAATTCTCCAAGAAGATGTAACAAATCTTAGTGTATATACACCTAACAACATACATTAAAATACATGAGAAAAAAACTGATAGAAATGCAGGAACAAAGAGAAGTATTTATTAGTATAGCTGGAGACTCCAACATCAGGCAGAAAGTCAGAATATAAGTGACTAGAACAGCAGTAGCAAACAACTGAATCTAACTGACATTTCTATATTACTCCAACTAAAATAACAAAATATATTCTGTTTAGGCTCACATGAAATATTTACTAAGGCATACACATTCTGAACTAAAACACACATTAGCAAATTATAAACACAGGAATTACATAAAGTAAATTTTCAAAACATGATGGAACTGAACTAGAAATCAAATGCAGAAAGATACCTGAGAAATCCCTACCCATTAGAGATAAATATCTAAATAAAGCATGGTTCATAGAAGAAATCTCAAGAAAATACTTATGTAGGATACTGTAAAAGCAGTGCTAACAGGAAAATTTATAGCACTAAGTGAATGTTTCAGAAAATAAAACAAGCATATGGTTAACAAAGGGGAAACGTGGAAGGGAGGGATAAATTATAAGTTTGGGATTAACATATATACAGTATTATATATAAAACAGATAATCAACAAGAACATATTGTATACCACAAGGAACTATATTTAATATTGCATAATAAGCTAAATGCAAAAGAATGTAAAAAATGCATATATATATATGTGTATATATCATTGAACCACTTTGCTGTACACCTGAAACATGCTGTAATCAACTATGAAATAAAATAAAAACTATAAAATGAAATAAATAATTATATAAAATATAAAAGTTAAAGAAAGAGTTCTAAAACCAATAATCTAACATTGTATCTTAGGAAGCTAGAGAAAGGAGAGCAATTTAAAAATAAAGCAAGAATAATAAAATAGTAAAAATTAGAGCAAAAGTAAAAAAAAATGAGAGAGAAAATTAATAAAACCAAAAGCTTGCTAGTGGAGGTGATGGAATTCCAGTTGAGCTATTTCAAATCCTGAGAGATGATGCTGTGAAAGTGCTGCACTCAATATGCCAGCAAATTTGGAAAACTCAGCAGTGGCCACAGGACTGGAAAAGGTAGGTTTTCATTCCAATCCCAAAGAATGGCAATGCCAAAGAATGCTATAACTACTGCACAATTACACTCATCTCACATGCTAGTAAAAGTAATGCTCAAAATTCTCCAAGCCAGGCTTCAGCAATACATGAACCGTGAACTTCCTGATGTTCAAGATGGTTTTAGAAAAGGCAGAGGAACCAGAGATCAAATTGCCAACATC
>SJYX01005590.1:46961-76206 GCA_006410675.1 Oreotragus oreotragus | reverse complement strand
TGGCAGAAAGTGAAGAGGAACTAAAAAGCCTCTTGATGAAAGTGAAAGAAGAGAGTGAAAAAGTTGGCTTAAAGCTCAACATTCAGAAAACGAAGATCATGGCATCTGGTCCCAACACTTCATGGGAAATAGGTGGGGAAACAGTGGAAACAGTGTCAGACTTTATTTTGGGGGGCTGCAAAATCATTGCAGATGGTGATTGCAGCCATGAAATTAAAAGACTCTACTCCGTGGATGAAAAGTTATGACCAATCTAGACAGCATATTGAAAAGCAGAGACATTACTTTGCCAACAAAGGTCCATCTACTCAAGGCTATGGTTTTTCCAGTGGTCATGTATGGATGTGAGAGTTGGACTGTGAAGAAAGCTGAGCACTGAAGAATCGATGCTTTTGAACTGCAGTGTTGGAAAAGACTCTTGAGAGACCCTTGGACTGCAAGGAGATCCAACCAGTCCATTCTAAAGGAGATCAGTCCTGGGTGTTCTTTGGAAGGAATAATGCTAAAGCTGAAACTCCAGTACTTTGGCCACCTCATGCAAAGAGTTGACTCATCAGAAAAGACTCTGATGCTGGGAGGGATTGGGGGCAGGAGGAAAAGGGGACGACAGAGGATGAGATGGCTGGATGGCCCCACCGACTCGATGGACATAAGTCTAAGTGAACTCCAGGAGACGGTGATGGACAGGGAGGACTGGCGTGCTGTGATTCATGGGGTCGCAAAGATTCGGACACGACTGAGCGACTGAACTGATTGACTGAAAAGCTTGTTCTTTGAAAGGATTAATAACATTGATAAGCCTCTAGCCAGGCTAAGCAAGAGCAAAAGAGAGAAAACACAATTGCCAGTGTCAGAAACAAAGAGGATCATCACGCTAATCCCATGGATGTGATAAGGATCATTAAGTTAAGTTGCTCAGTCATGTCTGATCTTTGCAACTCCATGGACTGTAGCCCACCAGGCTCCTCCGTCCATGGGATTCTCCAGGCAAGAATCCTGGAGTGGGTTGCCATTTCCTTCTCCAGGGGATCTTCCCGATCCAGGGATCGAACCCAGGTCTCCCGCATTAAAGGCAGATGCTTTAATCTCTGAGCCACCAGGGAAGCCCAATGATCATTACAGAATACTATGAAAATTTTTCTCTCTACAAGTTTGATAACCTATATGAAATGGTCTAATGGTCTTTAAAGAATACAAATTACTAAAACTCATGCAAAGAAAAGTAGATAATCTGAATAAGTATTGGGAGGTTGAGATACTGAATAATATCCTCAAACTGAGAAGGAACTTTAAGACTGAAAACTGAAGGGGGCATCTCTATAAAGTGCAATTATGAAATTTATTGGGGTGTCTTACACAAAGGCAGGATTGGGCAGACAGACAATTGCAGCTGCACTACAAGGAAGTGAAAGGGTACAGAGAGATGTAAAAGGGCCAAAGCCCTTTCTGGTAAACACAGATTCTGTGTTTACAGAATCTGATTACTAAGTGAGAAGCATGTCCACACAAATAGGAACCAGGGTTTCCTCCCAACCTAGCAGGGTTTCATGACTATTAAGCGTCTGTATCAGCAAAAGGCATTCTTTCAGCTTTTGTAACAGATACTGCTGCTGCTGCTGCTGCTAAGGTAAAAGTTGATAGGGGACTTATCTGGTTTGGGCATATTTCTTGTGAGTAAGCGAAAGGTCAGTCCCACAGAAAGAGGTGGGATTAGTACCTCAGGCCTAAGATGGAGCTGACAAATAAAGTCAGCGTTGTTCAGTCACATATTAGGGTCACACCTATTAAAGAAACTGAATAAATTAATACTCTTTCAAAAAAAAAAAAAGAAAGCACCAGGCCCAGATGGGTTCATTAGTGAATTCCACTAAACACTTAAGGAAAAAAAAAAAAACAAAAACAGTTATCTGTAGTCTCTTCCGGAAAACAGAAGCATAGGCAACACTTTCTAACTCTCTGAGGCTAAGGTTCAGTTGAGCTCAGCTCAATCGCTCAGTCATGTCCGACGCTTTGTGACCCCATGAATCACAGCACGCCAGGCCTCCCTGTCCATCACCAACTCCTGGAGTTCACCAACTCATGTGAATCAAGTTGGTGATGCCATCCAGCCATCTCATCCTCTGTTGTCCCCTTCTCCTCCTGCGCCCAATCCTTTCCAGCATCAGAGTCTTTTCCAATGAGTCAACTCTTCACATGAGGTGGCCAAAGTATGGAGTTTCAGCATCAGCATCAGTCCTTCCAGTGAATACTCAGGACTGGTTTCCTTTAGGATGGACTGGTTGGATCTCCTTGCAGTCCAAGGGACTCTCAAGAGTCTTCTCCAACACCACAGTTCAAAAGCATCAATTCTTTGGCGTTAAGCTTTCTTTATAGTCTAACTCCCACATCCATACATGACCACTGGAAAAACCATAGCCTCGACTAAATGGACCTTTGTTGGCAAAGCAATGTCTCTGCTTTTCAATATGCCATCTAGGTTGGTCATAACTTTGCTTCCAAGGAGTATGTGTCTTTTAATTTCATGGCTGCAGTCACCATCTGCAGTGATTTTGGAGCCCCCCAAAATAAAGTCTGACATTGTTTCCACTGTTTCCCCACCTATTTCCCATGAAATGATGGGACCAGATGCCATGATCTTTGTTTTCTGAATGTTGAGCTTTAAGCCAACCTTTTCACTCTCCTCTTTCACTTTCATCAAGAGGCTTTTTAGTTCCTCTTCACTTTCTGCCATAAGGGTGGTGTCATCTGCATATCTGAGGTNCACCTATTTCCCATGAAATGATGGGACCAGATGCCATGATCTTTGTTTTCTGAATGTTGAGCTTTAAAGCAACCTTTTCACTCTCCTCTTTCACTTTCATCAAGAGGCTTTTTAGTTCCTCTTCACTTTCTGCCATAAGGGTGGTGTCATCTGCATATCTGAGGTTACTGATATTTCTCCCGGCAATCTTGAGTCCAGCTTGTGCCTCTTCCAGCCCAGCATTTCTCATGATGTACTCTGCATAGAAGTTAAATAAGCAGGGTGACAATATACAGCCTTGACGTACTCCTTTTCCTATTTGGAACCAGTCTGTTGTTCCATGTCCAATTCTAACTGTTGCTTCCTGACCTGCATATAGGTTTCTCAAGAGGCAGGTCAGGTGGTCTGGTACTCCCATCTCTTTCAGAATTTTCCACAGTTTATTGTGATCTACACAGTGAAAGGCTTTGGCATAGTCAATAAAGCAGAAATAGATGTTTTTGTGGAACTCTCTTGCTTTTTCCATGATCCAGCGGATGTTGGCAATTTGATCTCTGGTTCCTCTGCCTTTTCTAAAACCAGTTTGAACATCTGGAATTTCACGGTTCATGTATTGCTGAAGCCTGGCTTGGAGAATTTTGAGCATTATTTTACTAATGTGAGATGAGTGCAATTTTGTGGTAGTTTAAGGTTAGCTAATACCAAAATCAAAGATATTACAAGAAAGGAAAACTACAGACCAATGACTGTCATGAATATACATGGAAAAATCTTCAACAAGATATTAAAAAATCAAAATTTTCAAATGTATAAAGATAATTCTACACTACAACTCCACGTTGAGCTTTAAAATTCAACATTCAGAAAACAAAGATCATGGCATCTGGTCCCGTCACTTCATGGCAAATTGATGGGGAAACAGTGACAGACTTTATTTTGGGGGGCTTCAAAATCACTGCAGATGGTGACTCCAGCCATGAAATTAAAAGACACTTACTCCTTGGAAAAAACGTTATGACCAACCTAGATAGCATATTAAAAAGCAGAGACATTACTTTGCCAACAAAGGTCCATCTAGTCAAGGCTATGGTTTTTTCAGTAGTCATGTGTGGATGTGAGAGTTGGACTATAAAGAAAGCTGAGCACCGAAAAATTGATGCTTTTGAACTGTGGTGTTGGGAAGACTCTTGAGAGCCCCTTAGACTGCAAGGAGATCTAACCAGTCCATCCTAAAGGAAATCAGTCCTGAATATTCATCAGAAGGACTGATGCTGAAGCTGAAAGTCCAATACTTTGACCACCTTATGCGAATAAGTGACTCATAGGAAAAGACCCTGATGCTGGGAAAGATTGAAGGTGGGAGGAGAAGGGGATGTCAGAGGATGAGATGGTTGGATGCATCACCGACTCAATGGTCAGGAGTTTGAGTAAACTCCAGGAACTGGTGATGGACAGGGAGGCCTGGAGTGCTGCAGTCCAAGGCATCGCAAGGAGCTGGACACAACTGAGCGACTGAACTGACTGACTGATAACTCCATGTGATTTATTCTAGGTATGTAAGATTATTTCAATATTTGAAAATCAATTAATGTAATTAATTATATCACCCATCTAAAGAAGAAAAATCATTATCAGTCGATGTAGGAAACACTTGAAAAATTGCAGCCCTCATTCATAAAAAAATGAAACCAAAACTTTATTTCCTTTCTTGTCCTCTCTGACTTCAATTCTGTGCTAACTGAATACTATTCAACCACAGTCAAACGACTAAAATTTCTATTGTTGATAATATCATTAATGTACTAAGACAGCTATTACAGATATCATCATTAATGTACAAATTCATTTTGTTTCTCCAGGCCAAGATGAACTAACAGAACCCTGAGCCATAGACTACCTGCCTGAGAATCATAAACCAGAGGCATCCTGACTCCCGGAACTATAGAAAACATAGGAAGAACATTTTTTGACATAAATCACAGCAATAACTTTTCAATCCATCTCTTAGAATAATGGAAATAAAAATAAAAATAAACAAATGGGACCTAATTAAACTCAAAAGGTTTTACACAGCAAAGGAAACCATAAACAAAAAGAAGAGTCACAGGATGGGAGAAAATATTTGCAAATCAAATGACTAACAAGGGGTTAATCTCCCAAATCTACAAACAGCTCCTGCAGCTCAGTGTCAAAAAAATAAACAACCCAGACCTAAACAGATATTTCTCCAAAGAAGACATCGAGATGGCCAAGAAACACACGAAAAGATGATCAACACTGCTAATTATCAGAGAAACACAAATCAAAACCATAATGAGATATCACATCACACTAGTCAGAATGGCCATCATCAAAAAGTCTACAAACAATTTTTCACAGAACGATAACAAATAATTTCACAATTTGTATGGAAATACAAAAAACCTCGAATAGTCAAAGCAATCATGAGAAAGAAGAATGGAACTGGAGGAATCAACCTGCCTGGCTTCAGGCTATACTCCAAAGCTACAGTCATCAAGACAGTATGATACTGGCACAAAGACAGAAATATAGATCAATGGAACAAAATAGAAAGCCCAGAGATAAATCCACGCACCTATGGACACCTTATCTTCAACAAAGGAGGCAAGAATATACAATGGAGAAAAGACAATCTCTTTAACAAGTGGTATTGGGAAAACTGGTCAACCACTTGTAAAAGAATGAAACTAGAACACTTTCTAACACCATACACAAAAATAAACTCAAAATGGATTAAAGATCTAAACATAAGACCAGAAACTATAAAACTCATAGAGGAAAACATAGGCAAAATACTCCAACATAAATCACAGCAGGATCCTCTATGACTCACCTCCCAGAGTAATGGAAATGAAAGCAAAAATAAACAAATGGGACCTAACTAAAATTAAAAGCTTCTGCACAACAGAGGAAACTATAAGCAAGGTGAAAAGACAGCCTTCAGAATGGGAGAAAATAACAGCAAACAAAGCAACTGACAAAGAATCAGTCTCAAAAATATACAAGTAACTCCTACAGCTCAATTCCAGACAAATAAACAACCCAATCAAAAAATGGGCCAAAGAACTAAACAGACATCTCTCCAAAGAAGACATACAGATGGCTAAAAAACATGAAAAGATGCTCAACATCACTCATTATCAGAGAAATACAAATCAAGACCACAGTGAGGTACCATTTCACGCCAGTCAGAATGGCTGTGATCCAAAAGTCTACAAGCAATAAATGCTGGAGAGGGTGTGGAGAAAAGGGAACCCTCTTACACTGTTGGTGGGAATGCAAACTATGGAGAACGTGTGGAAATAGAACTGCATATGACCCCGCAATCCCACTGCTGGGCATACACACCAAGGAAACCAGAACTGAAAGAGACATGCGTACCCCAATGTTGACTGCATCACTGTTTATAATAGCCAGGACATGGAAGCAACCTAGATGTCCATCAGCAGATGAACAGATAAGAAAAGTGTGGTACATATGCACAGTGGAATATTACTTAGCCATTAAAAGAATACATTTGAATCAGTTCTAATGAGGTGGATGAAACTGGAGCCTATTATACAGAGTGAAGCAAGCCAGAAAGAAAAACACCAATACAGTATACTAACACATATATATGGAATTTAGAAAGATGGTAACGATAACCCTATATGCGAGACAGTAAAAGAGAGACAGATGTATAGAACAGTCTTTTGGACTCTATGGGAGAAGGCAAGGGTGGGATGATTTGAGAGAATAGCATTGAAACATGTATATTACTATATGTGAAACAGACCACCAGTCCAGGTTCAATGCATGAGACAGGGTGCTCAGGGCTTTGACACTGGGATGACCCAGAGGGATGGGATGGGGAGGGAGGTGGGAGGGTAGCTCAGGATGGGGAACACATGTACACTCATGGCTGATTCACGTCGATGTATGGCAAAACTTCTACAATATTATAAAGTACATGGCCTCCAATTAAAATAAAATTTTAAAATAAATAAATAAATAAAGTCTACAAACAATAACTAAATGCTGGAGAGGGTGTGAAAAAAAGTGAAAACCATGGTTTGAAAGGATAGATGAACCCCAATGTTCACTGCAGCACTGTTTACAATAGCCAAGACATGGAAGCAACCTAAATGTCTATCTACAGAGGAATGGAAAAAGAAATGTGTTGTGGTACATAAATACTATGGAATTAAAATGATCAAAATAATGTCATTTGCAGCAACATAGATGGACCTGGGGAGTATAATAATACGTGAAGTAAGTCAGAGAAAGATAAATATCATATGATATCACGTGTATATGGAGTCAAAAAAATGATAAATGAACTTATTTACACAAAAGAAACAGACTCACAGACTTAGGAAACAGACTTATGACTACAAAGGGGAAAGGTGGTGCGGGAGGGGCAAATGGGAAATCTTTGACTGATATATACACTTTGACTGATATATATATAGATGACCGACAAGGATCTATTGTATAGTACAGGGAACTCTTCTCAGTATTCTATAACAGCCTAAATGGGAATAGAGTTTGAAAAAGAATACACACACACACATACGTATAACTGAATCACTTTGCTATACACAGGTTAATCAGCTACACCCCAATATAAAATAAAAATTTTGAACAAGAACATGTGGATACACACACACACACACAAAATGGAATATTACTGTCACAAAAGAATGAAGTATTGTCATTTACAGCTCTAGTAAATGGATAGCTCTAGAGAATATCATAAGTAAAGTCAGACAAAGAAAAATACCTTTTATTACTTATATGTGAAATATTAAAAAATAATCCAAATGAATCTATTTACAAAGTAGGAACAGACTCACAGACATAGAAAACCAACTATGGCTACCAAAGGGGATGTGGAGGGATAGATTAGGAGCATGGGGTTAATGAATACACACTATTACATACAAAACAGATTAGTAACAAAGATTTATTGTATAACTCAGGAAACAATATTCAATAGCTTGTCTCATTCCCCTATAATGAAAAATGATCTGAAAAAAAAAATATATATATATAACTGAATCACTTTTCTGTACACCTAAAGCAAACACAATATTGTAAATCAGCTTTACCTTGATCTAAAAGAAAGAAAAAAAGAATGAAAGACAAGAAATCACTACAGATACTACTGTGAAGGCCAATAAATTTAAAGTTTTTGATGAACAGGATAAAAGCACAACTTACCAAAACTGACTGAAGGTAAAAAAGAATATCTGAATATTCCTAAACCTACTAGAGAAATGAACATGCCTTTTAAAATCTTACCTCAGAGAAAACCCAGGTTCACATGCTTTAGTGGTGAATCTTTTTTTTTTTTCAAATTTTAAGGAAGAAATAACACCAATCTTTCACAAGTATTGATAGAATATAGAAAAGAGGAAACATTTCCCCATTCATTCTATAAGATGAAAATAACTATAACATGAGAACATAGCAGAGAACTCGAAAGAAAGGAAATTTCTCTGCTAAGCTCTTGTTAACATAGATATTAAACTCATAAACAACTTATTAGCAAAACATTAGCAAATGGAGCACATATAATAATGCTAATATATCACAAAAGTTATATTTATTCTGGGAATACAAGAGTCATTTAACATGTAAAAAATCAAGTGATGTCATTTACCACATTAACAGATTTTAAAAAAGAAAAAATAACATGATCACAATAGACGCATAAGAAGTACATGATAAAATTCAGCATTCATTCATGATTTTAAAATATATAGCCTTATAAAAATTAGGAGCAAAAGAAACTTCTTGACGACAAAGAGTATCTATTTAAAAACCTACAGTAAATATTACTAAGTAATGAAATAATAAAAAATAATCTCCCTAAAAAAAATTTGTCCTTGAACTTCTTATTCAATATTGTACTAGAAGCCTATGATTGACAGATTCCAATGCTGTCCCCATGATTACCACTTCCTGATATGCTTGCCTTTGCACAAATCCATTTCCCCTTTGGTGTGTCAGGACCTGTGATTTGCTTTTGATTTGATGAATATGGCAAGAGTCATGAGATATCACTTTCATGACTAAATTACATATGACTATAACATTCATCTTATCAGAAGACTCTCTTTGTTACTGGCTCTGAAGAAGGAAGCTGCTAGGTTGTCGCCTGGCTTTTGGAGAAAGACATATGGCAAGCAAATGACAGTGATTTCTGGTCAACAGCCAGCAAAAACTAAGGCCTTCAATCCACCAACTTCCTAGGGAACAGAACACTACCAATGACCAAATAAGTTTGAAAATAGATCCTTTCCCAATCAAGCCTCAGATGAGGTCACAGCCCTGAAAGTCATGTTAATTGTAGTTCTGTGAGATCCTGATACAGAAACTCATCTAGGCCACTCCTGGTTTCCAGACACAGAAACTCTGAGAGGTGAAATGCATGCTGTTAAAAAAAAAAGAAAGAAATGCATGCTGTTTTAAGCCACTGAGTTTGTGGTAATACTGTCATATAGCAATAGCAATAAATAACTAATACAAGGTCTTAACCCCAGTACAATAATAAAAATAAATATAAATACATATGAAACTATAAAGAAGAAAATAAAACTGTTATTATTTGAAGATGACTGTGTACCTAGGAAAGTCTACAGGAAGCTATTAGAATTATTCCTTGAATTTAAGCAAAGTCACTAGATACAAGGTCAACACATAAAAATAAATTATATTTCCAGGGATTTCCAGTTCAAGATGGCAGAGTAGAAGGACATGTGCTCATATCCCCCTCAAGAACACCAAAATCACAACCGGCTCTTGAACAACCATTGACAGGAAAATGTTGGAACCCACCAAAAAAAGATATCCCTTGTCCAAAAATAAAGAAGCCACAGAAAGATGGTAGGAGTTGCACAATCAGGATAAAATCAAATCTCATACCTGCCAGGTGGGTAACTCACAAATTGGAGAACAGTAGATCAACCCTGGGATTTCTTTGGGAGGAATGATGCTAAAGCTGAAACTCCAGTACTTTGGCCACCTCATGCGAAGAGTTGACTCATTGGAAAAGACTCTGATGCTGGGAGGGATTGGGGGCAGGAGGAGAAGGGGACGACCGAGGATGAGATGGCTGGATGGCATCAGGGACTCGATGGACGTGAGTCTGAGTGAACTCCGGGAGATGGTGATGGACAGGGAGGCCTGGCGTGCTGCGATTCATGGGGTCGCAAAGAGTCGGACACGACTGAGCGACTGAACTGAACTGAATACCAAAGAATCTCTCCCACTGTTGTGAAGGTTCTGAACCCCACATCAGGCTTCCCAGCCTGGGCATCCAACAAGGGACTGTGAATCACCAGGCAATCTGACCTTGAAGACCAGCAGGATTTGCTTATAGGACTTCCAAAGGACTGAGGGAAACAGAGACTCCAATCTTAGAAGGCACAAACAAAATCTTGCATGCACCAAGACCCAGAGGAAAGGGGCAGTGACCCCACAGGAGACTGAACCAAAACTATCTGCTAATGTTGGAGGGTCTCCTGTGGAGGTGTGGGTCGGCAGGGGCTCACCACAGGGACAGGGGCACCTATCTGGGAAGGTCCCCCTTAGAGTAAACCCTCTTGGAGGTCACCATTAACCTGACCATAGACAGAGGGCTGTGTTGCCTCAGGCCAAACAACTAACAGGCAGGGAGTACAACAATTATCAGCAGATAACTGGATTAAAGCTTTACTGAGCAAGGCCCTGCCCACCAGAGCAAGACCCAGTTTTTCNTGGAGGTCACCATTAACCTGACCATAGACAGAGGGCTGTGTTGCCTCAGGCCAAACAACTAACAGGCAGGGAGTACAACAATTATCAGCAGATAACTGGATTAAAGCTTTACTGAGCAAGGCCCTGCCCACCAGAGCAAGACCCAGTTTTTCCCACCACCAGTCCCCCCCTTACAAAGTCTCTTAGGCTCCTCCATCAGAAGGCAGACAGAAGAAGCAAGAAATACCACAGTCCCACAGTGGCTAGAACAAAAAGCACAACACAGAAAGTAAATCAGGATGAAAAAGCAGAAAGTATGTCCCAGATGAAGGAACAAGATAAAACCCCAGAAAAACAATCAAATGAAGTGGAGATAGGCAACCTTCCGGGAAAAGAATTCAGAATAACGATAGTGAAGATGATACAGGATCTAGGAAAAATAATGGAGTTCCAAGAAATGTTTACCAAAAACCAAAAAGAACTAAAGAACAAACAGAGATGAGTAATACACTAGAAGGAATCAACAGCAGAATGATTGCAGCAGCAGATCAGATAAATGACCTGGAGGACAGAATGGTGGAAATCACTGTCACAGAACAGAATGCAGAAAAAAAAATAAATTATATTTCTATATTCTAACAAAAATGATACAGAAAATGACATATAATTTATTTATCATCATGTACAACTTATCATCATGTATAATTTTAAACATTTAAAATTATCAAATATTTATGACTAAACACAATAAAAATGTAGACCTCTACAGAGAAAACTATAAATGTTATTTAGAGAAATCAAAGAATACCTAAGTAAGTGGTGGGATATAATATATACCATGTACAATTCCTTGTCTGTGATTCAGCCAATGAATCAGTGTCATCATTGTCAACAACAATCAAACAATACTGTCATTTTCCATCATCAAGGCAATGTCAATTCTCCCCAAACTGACCTACAGCTTCAAGATGTTTCTAATCAAAATCTCAGCAGGTGAGTTTGTGGAATCTGACAAGCAATTTCTAAAAGTTAAATGGAAATACAAAAATATAACCAGGATATATTGAAGTAGAATGGTTAATCAAATCAAAGAATACCCATTAAATTGAATACTACATAACAATGAAAATAATAAGCTACATGCAACGTGAGTGAAACTTCCAAATATAATGTTTAGCATAGGTGCCAAATACAAACAAGTATATATGTATAATTGCATATCTATAAATGTCAAAACCAACAGTTTTTGAAATCAAAATAGTGTTTGTTGCATTTGAGGGCTAGGTAATAATTATTTAACACAGAGGGATTTCTGTGGTTTTAGTAATTTTCTCTTTCTTGAACTGTGTGTTTGCTACATGAATGTAAAATTATTTTGAGGCATACAATTAATATTTACACAGTCTTGATGGTTTGGCAATATTTGCATACACACACAAGAAAAGAATAAGGAAACATTTTATGTGTTGGTAAGGAATGGTCTTGAGAATATAGAGAGAGAAAACAAGGTACAAAACTGTTTGCATGTTACAACTGTGTAACAGAAATGTATGATACTTTCATATTTGTCTATAAATACATAAAATAGAAAATTACATTACATATACATTTGCTTATATGTAAGGAAGAAAGATCCTTCACTGTACATATGTTTTTTATCTTTGAATGTCTAACCAGGCAAATGTTAATAACTTAAGAAAAATTTTAAGGATAAATAATTTATATTATCTTTATAAAGCAATACATTTTTTAAAATTTGGGTTATAAATAGTTTCCAAAGCCAACACTGATGGGTCAAGTTTGCTAGAGATTTCATAAATAAGGTTCTTAACAAAATATTTTTTCCTTGAAATTTAACTAATATTACTTAGAAATGTTTTGATGATATTAATTATCAGAATACACAGATAGAAAAAGAATAAACTGATATAATAAGTACAAATACTTTATGATCTGTACATCATAGTCTTCTTATTGAATTTTACTTGAAAACCATATAAAATAATTCTAGGCTTTCCCTATTTCTGCGTTATTGACTATGCCAAAGCCTTTGACTGTGTGGATCACAATAAACTGTGGAAAATTCTGAAAGAGATGGGAATACCAGACCACCTAACCTGCCTCTTGAGAAATCTGTATGCAGGTCAGGAAGCAACAGTTAGAACTGCACATGGAACAACGGACTGGTTCCAAATAGGAAAAGGAGTACATCAAGGCTGTATATTGTCTCCCTGCTTATTTAACTTATATGCAGAGTACATCATGAGAAACGCTGGACTGGAAGAAACACAAGCTGGAATCAAGATTGCCGGGAGAAATATCAATAACCTCAGATATGCTGATGACACCACCCTTATGGCAGAAAGTGAGGAGGAGCTAAAAAGCCTCTTGATGAAAGTGAAGGAGGAGAGCGAAAAAGTTGGCTTAAAGCTCAACATTCAGAAAACGAAGATCATGGCATCCGGTCCCATCACTTCATGGCAAATTGATGGGGAAACAGTGGAAACAGTGTCAGACTTTATTTTTTTCGGCTCCAAAATCACTGCAGATGGTGACTGCAGCCATGAAATTAGAAGACGCTTGCTCCTTGGAAGAAAAGTTATGACCAACCTGGATAGTATATTCAAAAGCAGAGACATTACTTTGCCGACTAAGGTCCGTCTAGTCAAGGCTATGGTTTTTCCAGTAATCGTGTATGGATGTGAGAGTTGGACTGTAAGGAAGGCTGAGCGCCAAAGAATTCATGCTTTTGAATTCCAACACCACAGTTCAAAAGCATCAATTCTTTGGCGCTCAGCTTTCTTCACAGTCCAACTTTCACATCCATACATGACCACAGGAAATATTAAGATTAAAGAAATTCAAATCAAAACTATAATGAGCTATCATCTCACACTGATCAAAATGGCCATCATCAAAAAGTCACAAATAATAAATGCTGGAGAGAATGTGGAGAAAAGGGAATTGTTGGTGGGAATGTAAATCAGTACAGCCACTATAGAGAACAGTATGGATGGTCCTCAAAATCTACAAACAAAACTGCCTTATGACCCAGCTATCCCACTTCTGAGCATATAACCCAGAGAAAATCATAATTCAAAAAGATACATGCACCCCAATGTTCACTGCAGCACTATTTACAATAGCCAGGAAACAGAAGCAACCTAAAAGTTCATCAATAGAAGACTGGAAAAAGAAGATGTGGTACATATAGACACTGGACTGTTACTTAGCCATAAAATGGAACTAAATAGTTCACTTGCAGAGACGTGGATAGATCTGGAGATTGTCATACAGAGTGAAGTAAATCAGAAGAAGAAAAACAAATATCACATAAAATCACTTACATGTGGAATCTAGAAAAATGGTATAGATAAACTCATTTGCAAAGCAGAAATAGAGAGACATATATAGAGAACAAGCTTAGGGATACGAAGGCGAAGGGGTGTTGTGATGAACTGGGCATTTGGGACTGACCTATACACACTGCTGCTGCTGCTGCTGCTGTCGTGTCAGTCATGTCCAACTCTGTGTGACCCCATAGACGGCCTCCTACCAGGCTCCTCTGTCCTTAGGATTCTCCAGGCAAGAACACTGGAGTGGGTTGCCATTTCCTTCTCTAACGCATTAAAGTGAAAAGTGAAAGTGAAGTAGCTCAGTCCTGTCTGACTCTTAGCAACCTGAGGGACTACAGCCTACCAGGCTCCTCCCTCCAAGGGATTTTCCAGGCAAGACTACTGGAGTAGGGTGCCATTGCCTTCTCTGATATACACACTACTATGTATAAAATAGATAACTAATTAGAACCTACTGTTTAGCAAAGGGAGCTCTACTCATTGCTTTGTGGTGACCTAAATGGGAAGGAAATCTAAAAAAGAAGGGATATATATATACATATAACAGATTCACTTTGATGTACAGCAGAAACTAACACAACATTGGTAAAGCAACTATATTCCAATAAAAGTTAATTAAAAATATTATTATTTATATTAAAATTTAAGATAAAATAAACCAAAATTAGATCGAATATGAAGAAAGAAGTTCTACCTTGTTTTAGCAAATAGCTAAAATATAAATTTTCTCCACTCAAAAAACTAATGGATATAATAAAAACTTTCACTGATGCTGAATTCCAAAATAATGTGGATATAATACTCATGAATATTACTCAGAACACTGAAGGTTAAGTAATATGCAAATGAGAAGAAAAAGTTCCAGGTAGGAAAAAGAATGTCTGTATAGATGCCATTCTTTCTTCTCATCAAACCTATAAAAACACACTTGCTTCATTAAGCTCTGCCTATATGGTGATGATTCCAGATGAACTATATGAACTATAACCATTCAACAAAATAAAATAAGTACTTTCTTGAGTTCTCAGCAGTGACTGTCCCTATTACCTACCTACCTCAGTTGTGACTAGTACTTGCCAATTTGTGTAAATTTACCTCAGAGATTTCTTTCTCTTTCATTAATATCAAATTTTCCTGTTCTAGCCCTTCATAATCACTGCCCTGACTGCTTCCCAAATAATAATTTTTAAAAATCAAATCATTTGATAGTTAAATAACAGAGATGGTTAATAAAATACAAATTTTACTTCATCTTGAGATAGATTATCAGCTAAGTAGATGTCTGTGATATTCTAGCTCTGGTTAAAAAAATACTAGAAACATCAAAATTTTGTACAGTTTCAAATAAAATCTAATAATTCTTCCATATCTATTCTAATAATTGTCCCATATCTGTTATTTTTTTCCAATTATTTCACTCTAAAATGGAAGAATTTGAATTCTGATCAATAAATCATCTCTGAAAATGTTAATCTTGAATATATAATGTTGCTCAATACTTAGTACCAACAATTTTGGATATCTAAAATCTCTGTCTCATATTTTTTAAGGTAAAAAATAATTTAAGCAAAAAAGTGAAAGTGTAGGAGGTAACTTCCAAGATCAAAAAGTATAGAAATACATTCAGTATTTACTTGACTTTTAAATTTTAGGTCTGAGTTTTTGGCACCCTGGCCTAAGAAAGAAAATATATCATCCGTTGCTGAAGTCCTGGTTTGCAAAGAGAAGAATGCTAGGAGTTCTCCACTAGAAGATGATTGAACCTATATCAGTGAATTTTCTATGTAAATAAACTATTATAAAAGCAAGCATATTATTTAGCGCTATTAAAATTATTTTAAATATTTTTTAAAAATTAACCTGAAACCCATTCAGCAAATCATTTTTTTATACATTAAGAAATTGTGTAACTCTTACATTCTTACCGTTCTCTGTTAAATTTGAGAGAATGAAGAATAGCTGGCCTTTTTTGTCTAAGGTTCCACAAATGAAGTGTATCATCTGAACTTGCACTGACCAAAGCACCCTGGAACAAAATGAAGACAAAATGAGTGCTTTACTTAATTTACGTTATTTGTGAAGCAAAACCTAGACTAACGTACTGAATTTTTCAGTGCTATTTAAGTTATCTGTATTTATATAATGTAGAAACACAAGGAAGGACAATGAACATACTTCAGGCAGGAAGCCTAAGAATGATAAGAGTCAAAGAAGCAGGTAAACTACCATATATGGATTGGTGAGAATGATTAGCTCAAGGAATATNGAAGCAAAACCTAGACTAACGTACTGAATTTTTCAGTGCTATTTAAGTTATCTGTATTTATATAATGTAGAAACACAAGGAAGGACAATGAACATACTTCAGGCAGGAAGCCTAAGAATGATAAGAGTCAAAGAAGCAGGTAAACTACCATATATGGATTGGTGAGAATGATTAGCTCAAGGAATATGCATTTATCAATAGAGGGATTATTACTATTCTAAGTATCACTGTAACTATTAAAGATTTCTCATTTTCTTTGTGAAAAACTATTCCTTTTTGTTTCTACTATTTACATATATAAAATGTAGCTCTACAGAGAAGCAAATATCCAATTCAATTGTAAAACTGCAATCTAATCACATAAAAATTCACCATTTCTAAAAATTTTCTATACAGTTGAGATGTACATATTCTTCCTAAAAAGTATACTTAATATAATTTAATTTGTCTTCATAGTTCAAGAAGATTCATCTGTGACAAAAGAAAACATCTGTAGTAAAAGTAAACATTTTTCCAACTAGAATTCAGTGTAACTACAAAAATAATAAGAGTCTTTTTATACAAAGCCTCCAGATGGAAATGATTCCTACTTCAAATATTTAAAATAGGATGGGGCAGACACAACATGGGCAGAACTAGCTGCCATGTATGACTTCTTATATTTAAACTACTCATTACAGAGTTAACTAAGATCATCTTAAAACTATGTCAGAACTTTTGAAAACGAATTTCCCAGCAAAAAAGGTCAATGCTTGCCCTATGTCAGAGCCTGAANTAGGATGGGGCAGACACAACATGGGCAGAACTAGCTGCCATGTATGACTTCTTATATTTAAACTACTCATTACAGAGTTAACTAAGATCATCTTAAAACTATGTCAGAACTTTTGCCAACGAATTTCCCAGCAAAAAAGGTCAATGCTTGCCCTATGTCAGAGCCTGAAGCTACTTTAGACTACTGAGTGTATTCTGTAAAATTGATCTTGCACAATCATGGTAGTCCTGAGATATCTAAAATTCTTCTTATATTTTTTAAAGTACTGTTACAAGTAACCTTTCATAGTTTATTAACTCAACCACAGATATCAAAATGATTAGCCCATGTAAATGCTAGAAAGAGCTATACTGAAATTCCTAGAATTAATTTCTTCTTTTGGAATTAATGAATATAGGAATCTAAATGACACTTCCATAACAATTCCTAAGACAAACAGATGCTCATGGGTCTTGTGATGGTTCTCTTGACACTATTCAATATATAACTACGATTTTAGTCTCAGAGAAAAATAGCTTTTAAAACAAAAATCATAACAGAGTATAACCATTAAAATGTTTTAAAATGTATGTAATTTGCATATTTGTATATAAATATGTAAATTACACATATTCAAAGAGGTATACATTGATACATATATTTTAACATGATCTCACAGGTAATTACACTCCATGCAATAAAATGAATCCTACACACGCCTTGAGGATTTTTGTCTTTGTATGCTTGCTTTATTTGTAAGCTGTTCTCAAATACTTTACATATTCAAACTAGAAAATTATTAGGATTTCTTAGAAGTACTTGATGAGCTACAATTTTTCTGAGTTACAGAACAGTGTGACTTCCATTTCTCAGGAAGGTAGAAACTCATCTGGGACAGGGTGACGATAGACCATGATTTACAAAATGAATAAAACATAATATCCTTTCATGATACATGAAATTAATAAAATATAGTTTGTGCTATACAAAACATATATACTATGCCAAAGGCAATGAAAGTAAAATAAACCAGCAGATGTTTAATAATATCTTAGTGTAATAGCTGAATATATAATATAGGAAGGAAGTCAGTATTAATAATAGTATGATAAAACTAGGAGATAACAGCATTTAAAGGAAGTAAACAGAACCTCTGAACCTAACAGTGCCACCAGAGACATAACACCCATCAGCAGGATGTCTGGGGCTCATTTACAAAAACAGATCTATAAGAATCACTGCTGATGAAGACCTGTGAAGATTGGGGCTGGTGTATGGGGATGATCTGGAGGGATGATGTGGGGTGGGAGGTGGTGGGAGGGAGGGGTTCATGTTTGGGAATTCATGTACACCCATGACGGATTCATGTCAATGTATGCCAAAACCAATACAGTACTGTAAAGTAAAATAAAGTAAAAATTAAAAATTAAAAAAAAAAAAAACGTGTCATGAGGTCAGAGGCTGGGAAGTTTGGGAGAAGGTCTAGAAATTGAATTTAAAGGCAGATCAAGGTGAGTAGTTCAGGATAGACAACATAAACACTGGCAGGCTTGTCTTTATTTATTCTTAGTTATGTAACAGCACAGGTGCAAATTTAAGGCCTTGAAGACAATTCTCAGAGGACAGGACCCAGAGAAAATCACCTAGAAACAATTTATGCTTACCAGTAAACATCTATACAGAAGGCAAAGGTCTGAGATCTTTCAGCTAGGAGCTACAAACTTGTTGCTGTTCAGTCACTCAGTCGTGTCTGATTCTTTGCAAGCCCATGGACTGCTGTACACCAGGCTTCCCTGTCCTTCACCATCTCCCACAGTTTGCTCTGGGAGCTACAGTGTAACACTGAGATTTCAAAAAGGCTGTCATTCTAGATACTAATGACTAGCTATTACAATAAAATATTTTTAAAAAGCTTTCCTCTGCTCTTCTTTATTTCCCTCTCTCATTTTGGTACCCCATAGCAAATATGCCTACCACATGAAATATGCTAGGTCTGTCAATAAGAAGAATCTCACAGCCTTTTGAGAAAGATTTTTGAGTCAAGAAAAGTGAAACGTGGACATGTTTCAGTATCATAAATTTTTCATATCTCAGGTGTCACTGATACAAAGCTATATGAAATATTTTACCCATGTTTATGAGTAAAAATTCTTAGAAAGAGATATATATATGCAAATACATAGAGTTGTCAAATAAAAGATCATCATTCATGCCATAAGAAAATGACCAATGATACCTCATGTTTTTCTATCAACATACTGAGCCCAATCTGCTAAGTGCTCAAATTTGGTATGGCATAAACTCTTAAAAAATTTTTGTATTGACTGACTCACTTAACATAAAAAGAGTTCTAGAATACAACTAGTCCATTCTAAAGGAGATCAGCCCTGGGTGTTCTTTGGAAGGAATGATGCTAAAGCTGAAACTCCAGTACTTTGGCCACCTCATGCGAAGAGTTGACTCATTGGAAAAGACTCTGATGCTGGGAGGGATTGGGGGCAGGAGGAAAAGGGGACGACAGAGGATGAGATGGCTGGATGGCATCACTGACTTGACGGACATGAGTTTGAGTGAACTCTGGGAGTTGGTGATGGACAGGGAGGCCTGGCGTGCTGCGATTCATGGGGTAGCAAAGAGTCGGACACGACTGAGCGACTGAACTAACTAACTAACTAACTAACTAACTAACTAAAGGATTCATTGTAAAAATATGAGTCAAGGAGGCCTTAAGCAGCCTTCAACGACACTTTCTGAGCTTTACAAACTTTGTCTTTAGGGAGTTCCTCATCACCATAGGTCTATAAAAATAGGAATAGGGTAGGCAGTCAATTACTCCACTCCAGTACTCTTGCCTGGAAATCCCATGGACGGAGGAGCCTGGTAGGCTGCAGTGAGCAACTTCACTTTCACTTTTCACGTTCATGCATTGGAGAAGGAAATGGCAACCCACTCCAGTGTTCTTGCCTGGAGAATCCCAGGGACGGGGGAGCCTGGTGGGCTGCCGTCTATGGGGTCGCACAGAGTCGGACATGACTGAAGCGACTTAGCAGCAGCAGGCAGTCAATTGTCAAAATAGCTATGCACTCATATACCAACAAATGATTATAAAGATACAGATAAACGCATTCAAATTATAAAACTGAAAAGATTATTTAATGGAAGATAAAGACAAAACATGAAAATTAACACTAGAAAAATAAACAAACTGGTGAAAGGAGAGTGTAGAGGGAAAGTTTAATGGTCAGTATGGCAAAGGATTTTAGTCATTTTTTTAAAAACCACTTAAACAACTAATCTATAAATTATGCTACACAATCACAATAATGGTATCTTCTGCTAATACAAATTTTTTCCTTTAAAATTTAATAAATTAACAAATACAGGAGTACAGTCTTTAATGAAAAATGTCACCATGAATAATATTTCATATGTATATATCTTTAAGCATGTAGAAAAATACTAAACAATTACACAAGAGATATAATATTAAAGAAGATCCTTACCTCATTGATCAAGAACTGGAGTTGCAGGACAGCCGCACCACTTTCATGTTGACAATAACAATCAACACCAGGTCTTCCAAGTCTAAAATAATAAAAGTCAAGGATTCTAACATTTTAATTAGCATCAATATTCATGTGTAAAGAAAAAAACTAACCTACTTAGCAACTAACATTTGGCTTATTATTTACCTTTATTTTTGTAAATAAAGGGTTGATAAATCATGGTCTTAGTTAATGGAAATTATATTATACAGCATTGTTTATCAGCAAAATGGCTGAATAAAATGTCCCTCACACATCAAACCCCCTCAACAACAATAATTTTGCCTCTGCATGCATAGACCAAAGTGCATTCTCAGGAGCTTCAGGATCCAGGTTGGAGGTTATGAAGGTGCAGTCCATTTTCTCCAGTGAAGAGACAGAACTGCCTCTAGGCAGCTGACTCACTGTCTGTGGTCTCAGCTATAGAAACAGAAATAGCTCTGTTCCCCTGAGAATTTAGCTACAATCCCATTTGGCTCTGGGTCTGTCACCAGCATATCCCATATGTCAAGAGATCCAGAGGAGTCACATTCATCCATGTATCAGGTTAACAGGCATAATCAAGAACTTGTTCCTGGCTGTAGACCAGGAAATGGCCTTTGAACCAGCTCCAGCTCACTCCACCTTTGGAGGAGAGCCCCTGGAAGTAAGGTATAGTTCATCAGACTGTTGATTCTGAAACGGCTTCCCAACCCAGGGCTTGAACCCAGGTCTCCTGTACTGTAGACAGACGCTTTACCATCTGAGCCACCAGGACTGTCTCCCATGCATGCTTCACAACAGCAATTATGGATGTAATCCTGTCAGCTCAGGAAACAGACAGGAGGTTTTTATCTCATGAAACCAGTTTGTAAAGACTGGAAGAGGTGTTTGCTTCCACAAATGCTCAGACACCATTGTAAGGCTACACAGACAACAGAGAATTATGCAAATGTGACACCACCAAAGGAAAGTAATAGAGCTCTAGTAACTGGTTCCAAGGAAATGGAGAATTATGATCTGCCTGACAAATAATGTAAAACAATCATCTTAAACTGTATGAAATGCAAGAAAACACAGAGAGAGAACTGAACAAAATCAGGAAAACAAAATACATTAAATAAAAGAAATGGATAGAGATCAAAATGGTAGAGTAGAAGACATTGAGCTCACCTCCTCCTGCTGAATACATCAAAAATAGATCTACATGTGAGGCTTGCTAAAAATAAACTAGAGACTGGCAGAAAGGTTCTTTTACAACCAAGGATGTAAAGAAAGATCCACATAGAGTCAGGTAGTGAGGAAGACAAAGTGATCAGGACCAGTGCCTAGCAGGAAGCACAGAAATAGAAGGGGTATCACAGGTTGGGAGGTTCTCCCTGAGGAATGAGGGGTTTGGGCACCCCAGCCATTGTGTTGGAATCCAGAAGATGAGTCTCCTGAATGGCTTTAAAAACCTGCAGAGTTCCAAACAATAGCAAGGAGAGATAAGAAAGTCATCCTAAATGATCAATGCAAGGAAACAGAGGAAAACAATAGCATGGGAAAGACTAGAGAACTTCCAGATGTTCAAGCTGGATTTAGAAAAGGCAGAGGAACCAGAGATTAAATTGCCATTTCTGTTGGCAACATATTTCTGTTTTTCATAGAAAAAACAAGAGAATTCCAGAAAAACATTGGCTTAATTGACTACGCCAAAGCCTTTGACTGTGTAGATCACAACAAACTGTGGAAAATTTTTCAAGAGATGAGAATACCGGACGGCCTTACCTGCCTCCTGAGAAATCGTATGCAAGTCAAGAAACAACAGTTAGAACGGGACATGGAACAACAGACTGGTTCCAAATTGGGAAAGGAGTACTTTGAGGCTGTCACCCTGCTTATTTAACCTATATGCAGAGTACATCATGCAAAATGCTGGGCTGGATGAAGCACAAGGCAGAATTAAGATTGCTAGGAGAAATATCAGTAACCTCAGATATGCAGGCAGATGACACCACCCTTATGACAGAAAGCAAAGAGGAACTAAAGAGCGTCTTAATGAAAGTAAAAGAGCAGAGTGAAAAAGCTGGCTTAAAACTCAACATTCAAAAAACCAAGATCATGGCATCTGGTTCCATCATTTCATGGCAAATAGATGGGAAACAATGGAAACAGTGAGAGACTTTACTTTCTTGGGCTCCAAAATCACTGCAGATGGTGAGTGCAGCCATGAAATTAAAAGATGCTTGCTCCTTGGAAGAAAAGCTACGACCAACCTAGATAGCATATTAAAAAGCAGAGACTATTTTGCTGACAAAGGTCCATCTAGTCAAAGCTATGGTTTTTCCAGTAGTCATGTATGGATGTGAGAGTTGGACTATAAAGAAAGCTGAGTGCCAAAGAACTGATGCTTTTGAACCGTGGTGTTGGAGAAGACTCTTGAGAGTCCCTTGGACTGTAAGGAGATCAAATCAGTCAATCCTAAAGGAAATCAGTCCTGAATATTCATTGGAAGGACTGATGCTATAGCTGAAGCTCCAATACTTTGGCTACCTGATGCAAAGAACTGACTCATTGGAGAAGACTCTGATGCTGGGAAAGATTGAAGGCAGGAGGAGAAAGGGATGGCAGAGAATGAGCTGGTTGGATGGCATCACCGACTCAATGGATATGAGTTTGGGCAAGCTCTGGGAGATGGTGGTGGACAGGAAAGCCTGGCGTGTGGCAGTCCACAGGGTCACAAAGAGTTGGATACAACTGAGCGACTGAACTGAACTGACCTGAACTTGAGAAAAGAATAGATGAATACAGTGAGAATTTAAACAAGGAACTAGAAAATATAAAAAAGAACCAGTCAGAGAAAAAGAAACCAATATAATATTATAAAGTAGTTAGCCTCCAATTAAAATAAATCAATTTATATTTTTAAAAAAGAGTATAACAACTGGAATGAAAAACATACTAGAGGGAATTAGCAGACTAGGTGACAAAGAAAAATGTACACACAAATCTGTGAGACAGAATAATGGAAATCACCCAATCATAACAGAAAAAAGAAAAATTTTTTAAGGTAAGGACAGTTTAAGGGATCACTGAGCCAACATCAAGCATTCATATTAACATTCACATTATAGGGGTCCAAGAAGTAAAAATAAAGAAAGGAGTTTAAAATGTGTTTGATGAAATTGTGGCTAAAAATTTCTAGAGCCTGAAGAAGGAAACAGACAACCAGATATAGGAGGCACAGAGGACCCCAAACAAAATGAACCAAAGGGACCTGCACCAAGAGATATCATAACTAAAATGGAAAAACTTACAAATAAAGAGATAATTGTAAAGGCAGCAAATGAAAAACAAAAAGTCACATACAAGGGAACACCATAAGGCTATCAGCTGATTTTTCTACAGATTCTGCAGACCAGATGGGAGCGCCATGATATATCTAAAGAGTTGAAAGGGGAAAGCCTACAACCTGGGATACTCTATTCCACAAGATTATCATTTAGAAATTGAAGAGAGATAAAAACACTTTCTCTGACAAGCAAAGACTAAGAGTTCAATACTAAATTGACCCTAAAAGAAATGCTAGAGTCTTTCCTTTGTGGAAAAGAAATGGCTACAGTAAGAAGTAAGAAATCATAGGAAAGGAGAAAGCTTACTAATAAAGGCAAATATATAGTGAAGACTATGGATCAACCACTTAAAAAAGATAATGTGAAGATTAAAAGACAAAAATTGTAAAATCAAGTACAAGAAACAATTAAGGGATAAATATGAAGGTGTAAAATATGTCATCGAAAACAAAAACATGGGGGAAGGAAGTAAAATATACAGATCATTTAGAATGTGTTTAAGCTTAAATGACTACCACTTTGTAACAAGCTGACATATAGACCAACATATATAAATCCCATGTTAACTTCAAATAAAAAACAAACAATAGATTCACAAAAACAAGAGAGAAAGGCACACAAGCATGACACTAAAAAAAAAAAAAAATCACTGAACCACAAGGAAAGAACAGAGCAGAATCAAAAAATAAAAACAAGAAACAAAATGTCAATAAATACATGCCAATCAATAATCACTTTATGTGTTAATGGATTAAATGCTCAAGTCAAAAGATATAAGGGGGCTGACTGTATTTTTAATTTTTAAAAAAGGACACATCTATATCCTGCCTATAAGAGTCTCATTTCAGAGCTAAATGCACACACAGACTGAAAGTGAGGGAACAGGTAAAAAACATTCATACAAATGAAAAAAAAAACAAGAAAGCTGGGGTAGCAATATGCATATCAGACAAGGTCTACCACAAAGGGAAAAAAAGGCATTATATAATTCTAAGAAAATTACATAGCTTGCAGGAGGGTTCCTACTTGTTGTCTCACGCAGCAGAAGAGTCTTCACTCTTGATCTACAAAACCTCTGATGGAAAAGTTACTAGGGCAGCATACAATTTGCATAAAACACACTGCAGCCTTCCTGGTGTGCCTTCCAGCTTCTCAGTTCCCTGGGTCCTGTGAGATCCCAGTTTCTTATTACCACATTATATCCATCATGGAAGAATACCTTGTACTTTTCCACCTAAGTCACTGGGTCCAACAGCACAACAAAAGATTGGTTGAATAAGAACGCCTATCCGCAGCCGTAGGAATTCTCTTCCGTGGAAACGAAAAGCCTGTCTGCTCAGCAAGTTGAAAATGAAGGAGTGGCTCAAAGTAAAAGAAAAATCACTTAAAGACTGTACCATGAAAAACAAAGAAAAACCACTTATCACAACATTTAATTTAGAAAAATTTGAGGGGAAAAATACCTGAAAGATCTGTAGGCAACGGTAATGTTTTTCTTTTACTGTCCTTGTGAGTTCTTAGGGTGCCTTAAAAAAACACGCTGTCTATGTGAAGCAGTGTTCCAACTCAAACAGAATAATATGCTCTTAACACCTGAGGTTTGAGGAGACTATAGATATGTTTTAGCATTACTGTAGCAGGAAAATATAGAGAGAATAAATTATTTTTATAGTAGATCTTTAGCAAAAAATTTTAAGTAGAAAAATAATTTGCTCTTTAAAGAACAATATTTATCATGACATATTACGTTAATCCTGGAGGAGGAAATGGCAACCCAGTCCAGTATTCTTGCCTGGAGAATCCCATGGACAGGGGAGCCTGGCAGGCTACAGTTCACAGGGTTGCAAAGCGTTCAACACGACTCAGCAACTACACAATAACAGAAGGATCAATACAAGAGGTTATAACATTCATTAACACACATACAGCTAATATAATGGCACATAAGTATATGAAGCAAATATTGACAGATGTAAAGGAAGAAACTGACAATAAGGCAATAATAGTAGAGGATTTGAACAGCCCCTTATATCAATAAACAGAGTATATAGTAAAGTAATAAAAGAATCTGCAATAAATTGAACAAAAGAAGTACAAAACATGTATTCTAAAAACTATAAACATTAATGAAAAAAATTAAAAGATGTGTATAAGAGACAGATATTTATCATGACATATTACGTTAATCCTGGAGGAGGAAATGGCAACCCAGTCCAGTATTCTTGCCTGGAGAATCCCATGGACAGGGGAGCCTGGCAGGCTACAGTTCACAGGGTTGCAAAGCATTCAACACAACTCAGCAACTACACAATAACAGAAGGATCAATACAAGAGGTTATAACATTCATTAACACACATACAGCTAATATAATGGCACATAAGTATATGAAGCAAATATTGACAGACGTAAAGGAAGAAACTGACAATAAGGCAATAATAGTAGAGGATTTGAACAGCCCCTTATATCAATAAACAGAGTATCCAGGAAAAAAAAAAAAAAACAACACTAAAGAAACAGTAGTCTTAAATGACACATTAGACCAACTGAACTCAATAGGCACCCAGAGGACTTACATCCCCTAACAGCAGACTATACATCCTTTAAGTGCATATAAAACATTCTCCAAGACATATTGCATGCTATGTCACAAAACATGTCTAAACAAATTTAAAAGGATAAAAATACACCAAGAATATGTTCTAAAAAAAAAACCTAGAAATTAACTACAGAAAGAAAAACAGATAAAAAACATATACATATGACACTAAACAAGAGAGAGGAGATATACGTATACAAATAGCTGGTTCACTTTGCTGTACAGCAGAAACACAACATTGCAAAACACCTATATTTCAATATTTTTTAAATTGAACACAACATAATAACCCTTAGGGGATATAGATAAAGCAGTTCTCAGATACAAATTAAGAGCTATAAGCATCTACACACACACACACACACAAATCTCAATTCAGTAACCTAAAATTGCACTATGAGAAACAATAAAAGCAGAGAAAACTAAACCCAAGCAATCAGAAGAAAGGAAATTTAAAAGATGAGCTGATATAAATAAAGTGGAAAATAAAACAATAAGTAAAATCAACGAAAGCAAAAGTTGGTTCTTTTAAAAAATCAGCAAAATTCATTTAGCTACATCAACCTTAAAAAAGAGAATACACAGTAATTAGTCAGGAACTAAAACTATGACTACAAATCTTATAAAAATAAAGATTATAAGGGGATATTTAAACAATTTATAAGCCAACAAATTAGATAATATAGAAGAAATGAACAAACTCCTAGAAATACATAAATTACCTAAACTGATTAGGAAAGAAATTTTAAAATCTGAATAGTCCTTTAAAGCAACTGATTTAGTAATTAACTATCCAGGATGAAAAGCCCAGATGCATTCACTGGTGAAATATACCAAAAAGTTAAGATTACTACCTATTCTTCATTAACTCTCTTAAAAATCAAAAGAGAAAACACTTCCCATAAGATGCTATTAGGCCAGTAGTGGCTCAGACGGTAAAGAGTCTGCCTGCAATGAGGGAGACCCGGGTTCAGTTCCTGGGTTGGAAAGATCCCCTGGAGAAGGAAATGGAAACCCACTTCAGTACTCTTGCCTGGAAAATCCCATGGATGGAGGAGCCTAGTAGGCTAAGGTCCATGTGGTCACAAAGAGTCGGACATGACTGAGCAACTTCACTTTCACCCTGATAGCTGATTCAAAGATATTACAAAGAAAGAAAACTAAAGACTAATAATTTACTAATACAGACATTAAAATACTCAGCAAAAAATAATCAAAATGAATCCAGTAACATCTAAAAAGGGTCATTTATTATGATCTGGTAAGATTTACTCCAGGAATCCAACACTGGTTTAACAACAAAAAATCAATTAATGTAATACATATATTATCAACAGACTAAAAGACAAAAATTACTTGTCATCTCAAGAGGTGAAGAAAAGGTATTTGAAAAATGTTTGTACACCTTTGTGGTAAAAACTCTCAATAAATTAACAAGAGAAAGAAATTTCTTCAGTCTGATAAAGGGCATGTACAAAAACCTACTGCTAATGTCATACTACTGAAACAATGAATAATTTCCTTCTAAGACAAAGAATGAAGTCATCTCAAGAGGTGAAGAAAAGATATTTGAAAAAAGTTTGTACACCTTCGTGGTAAAAACTCTCAATAAATTAACAAGAGAAAGAAATTTCTTCAATCCGATAAAGGGCATGTACAAAAAACCTACTGCTAATGTCATACTACTGAAACAATGAATAATTTCCTTCTAAGACAAAGAATGAGACAAATATGTACCAGAGGTTTTATCCAGGGCAACTGAACAAGAGAAATAAAGGATACCCATATTAGAAAAGAAGAACTAAAACTATTTGTAGATAACATGATCTTGTACATACAGGTATACCTTATTTTACTGTGCTTTACTTTTTTTAGCACTTCTCAGACACTGAGATTTTTTACAAATGTAAGGTTTATGGCAACCCTGCATTGTGAGATGATGATTAGCATTTTAAGCAATAAAATATTTTTCAATTAAGGCACGTACATTATTTTTTCAGACATAATACTATTGCATATTTAACAGGCAACAGCAGAGTGTAAACATAACTTTATATCCACTGGGAAACCAAAAAATTCATGTGACACTTTATTGTGGTATTTGCTTTATTGCAATGGTCTGGAACTACAATATTTCCAAGGTATGTCTGCATACAATCCTAAGAAATACACTGAAAAATCATTACAACTAATAAAACAGGTAACATTAAGGCTGCAGGCAACAAAATCAATGTACAAAAATCAACTTTCTCTATATACTAACAAAGCGCTATCCAAAAATTAAGAAAATTATCACATTTACATTAGTAAAGTAATAAAAGAATCTGCAATAAATTGAACAAAAGAAGTACAAAACATGTATTCTAAAAACTATAAACATTAATGAAAAAAATTAAAGACCTAACAAGTGGAAAGACATATAATGTCCATAGATCAAAAGACTTAATATTGTTAAGGTGGTAATACTCTCCAAATACAGAATGAAAGAAATCCCTATCCAAATCCCAGCTGCACTTTTTTTTTTTTTTGCAGAAATAGATAAGACAATGATTTTCACAGAAATAGACAAAAAACCATATGGATATTTAAGAGACCCATAATATATTAAAAAAAAAAGAAACCTTAAAAAATAAGAATAATGTTGGAAGACTCAAACTTCAAAATGTACAGAAAGCTACATAAACCAAAACCAATGAGGTGCTGAAATAGAGTAGACATATAGCTAACTGGCGGAGAAGGCAATGGCACCCCACTCCAGTACTCTTGCCTGGAAAATCCTATGGATAGAGCAGCTTGGAAGGCTGCAGTTCATGGGGTCGCTGAGGGTCGGACTTGACTGAGTGGCTTCACTTTCAGTTTTCACTTTCATGCATTGGAGAAGGAAATGGCAACCCACTCCAGTGTTCTTGCCTGGAGAATCCCAGGGATGG
>SJYX01005590.1:0-31803 GCA_006410675.1 Oreotragus oreotragus | reverse complement strand
ATATACACAATGGAGTATTACTCAGCCATTAAAAAGAATACATTTCAATCAGTTCTAATGAGGTGGATAAAACTGGAGCCTATTATACAGAGTGAAGTAAGCCAGAAAGAAAAACACCAATACAGCATACTAACGCATATATATAGAATTTAGAAAGATGGTAATGATAACCCTGTATGCGAGACAGCAAAAGAGACACAGATGTATAGAACAGTCTTTTTGACTCTGTGGGAGAGGGCAAGGGTGGGATGATTTGGCATTGAAACATGTATAATATCATATGTGAAACGAATCGCCTTTCCAGGTTCAATGTATGATACAGGATGCTCGTGGTTGGTACACTGAGATGACCCAGAGGGATGAGATGGGGAGGAAGATGGGAGGGGGGTTCAGGATGGGGAACACATGTAACCCGTGGCAGATTCATGTTGATGTATGGGAAAAACAATACAATATTGTAAAGTAATTAGCTTCCAATTAAAATAAATAAATTTATATTTTTAAAAAAAGGAATCAGTGAACTAAAATGGACTGGAATTGGCAAATTTAATTCAGATGACAATTATACCTACTACTGTGCGCAACAGAGAAGGCAATGGCAACCCACTCCAGTACTCTTGCCTGGAAAATCCCATGGACAGAGGAGCCTGGAAGGCTGCAGTCCATGGGGTCGCTGAGGGTTGGACATGACTGAGCAACTTCACTTTCACTTTCACGGTGCACAAGAGTCACTTAGAAGAACTGAAGTAGCCCTCACAGTCTACAAGAGTCCAAAATGCAGTACTTGGGTGCAATCTCAAAAACAACAGAATCATCCCTGTTTGTTTCCAAGGCAAACTGTTTACTATCACAGTAATCTAAGTCTGTGCCCCAACCACTAATGCCAAAGATGCTGAAGTGGAACAGTTCTCTAAAGACCTACAAGATCTTTAGAACTAACACCAAAATACATATTCTTTTCATCACAGAGTCTGGAATGCAAAAGTCAAGAGATACCTGGAGTGATAGGCAAGTTTGGCCTTGGAGTACGAACTGAAGCAGGGCAGAGGCTAAAAGAACTTTGTGAAGAGAACACACTGGTCATAGCAAACACCCTCCTCCAATAACACAAGACAACTCTACACAAGGACATCACCATGTGTTCAATACCAAAGTCAGATTGATTATATTCTTTGCAGCCGAAGATGAAGAAGCTCTATAGAGTGGCAAAAACAAGACAAGGAGCTGACTGTGGCTCAGATCATGAACTCTTTATAGCAAAACTCAGACTTAAATGAAGAAAGTAAGAAAAATCACTAGGCCATTCAGGTATGACTTAAATCAAATTCCTATGATGATACAGAGAAAGTGACAAACAGATTCAAGGTATCAGATCTGATAGACAGAGTGCCTGAAAAACTATGGATGAAGTTTCGAAACACTATACAGGAGTAGGTGAACAAAACCATCCTGAAGAAAAGAAATGCAAAATGGCAAAATGGTTGCCTGAGGAGGCCTTACAAACAGCTGAGAAAAGAAGAAAAGATAAAGGCAAAGGAGAAAAGGAAAGATATACCCATTTGAATGCAGAGTTCCAAAGAATAGCAAGGAGAAATAAGAAAGCCTTCCTAAGTGGACAATGCAAAGAAGTAGAGGAAAATAATAAAATGGGAAAGATTAGAAATCTCTTCAGGAAAATTAGAGAACCAAGGAACATTTCATGCAAAGATGGGCACAATAAAAGACAGAAATGATATGGACCTAACAGAAGCAGAAGATATTAAGAAGAGGTGGCAAGAATACACAGAAGAACTGTACAAGAAAGATCTTAATAATCCGGATAACCACAATGGTGTAATCACTCACCTAGAGCCAGACTTCTGGAGTGCGAAGTCGAGTGGGCCTTAGCAAACATCACTATGATCAAAGCTAGTGGAGGTGATGGAATTCCAGCAGAGCTACTCAAAATGTTAAAAGATACTGCTGTGAAAGTGCTGCACTCAATATGCCAGCATATTAGGAAAACTCAGCATTGCCACATGACTGAAAAAGGTCAGTTTTCATTACAATCCCAAAGAAAGACAGTTGCAAAGAATTTTTAAACTACCATACAACTGTGCTCCTCTCACATGCTAGCAAAGTAATGCTCAAAATTCTCCAACCAGGGTCTCAACAGTACATGAACCAAGAACTTCCAGATGTTCAAGGTGGATTTAGAAAAACCAGAGGAACCAGAGATCAAATTGCCAACATACATCAGATCACAGAAAAAGCAAGAGAGTTCCAGAAAAACATCTACTTCTGCTTCATTGACTACACTAAAGCATTTGACTGTGTGGATCACAACAAACTGTGGAAAATTCTTAAAGAGATAGGAATACCAGACCACCTGATCAGACTCCTGAGAAACCTGTATGCAGGTCAAGAGACAACAATTAGAACCGGACATGGAACAATGGACTGGTTCCAAATTGGGAAAGGAGTACATCAAGGCTGTATACCGTCATCCTGCTTATTTAACTTATATGCAGAGTACATCATGCAAAATGTCCCACTANGAGAAACCTGTATGCAGGTCAAGAGACAACAATTAGAACCGGACATGGAACAATGGACTGGTTCCAAATTGGGAAAGGAGTACATCAAGGCTGTATACCGTCATCCTGCTTATTTAACTTATATGCAGAGTACATCATGCAAAATGTCCCACTAGATGATGCACAAGCTGAAATCAAGATTGCCGGGACAAATTTCAATAACCTCAGATATGCAGATAGCACCACCCTTATGGCAGAAAGCAAAGAGGAACTAAAGATCGTCTTGATGAAAGTAAAAGAGCAGAGTGAAAAGGCTGGCTTAAAACTCAACATTCAAAAAACCAAGATCATGGCATCCAGTCCCATTGCCTCATGGCAAATAGATGGGGAAACAATAGAAACAGTGAGAGGATTTATTTTCTTGGGCTCCAAAATCACTGCAGATAGTGAGTGCAGCCATGAAATTAAAAGATGCTTGCTCTTTAGAGGAAATGCTATGACCAACCTAGACAGCATATTAAAAAGCAGAGACATTACTTTTCCAACAAAGGTCCATCTAGTCAAAGCTATGGTTTTTCCAGTAGTCACGTATAGATGTGAGAGTTGGAACATAAAGAAGGCTGAGCACCAAAGAATTGATGCTTTTGAACTATAGTGCTGGAGAAAACTCTTGAGAGTCCCTTGGACTGCAAGGAGATTAACCAGTCAATCCTACAGGAAATCAATCCTGACTATTCATTGGAAAGACTAACGCTGAAGCACCAATACTTTGGTACCTGATGCAAAGTGCTGCAGAGAAGGTGGTGGCAACCCACTCCAGTACTCTTGCCTGGAATATCCCATGGGCAGAGAAGCCTGGTAGGCTGCAGTCCATGGGGTCGCTAAGAGTCGGGCACTACTGAGTGACTTCACTTTCACTTTTCACTTTCATGCATTGGAGAAGGAAATGGCAACCCACTCCAGTGTTCTTGCCTGGAGAATCCCAGGGATAGGAGAGCCTGGAGGGCTGCCGTCTATGGGGTCGCACAGAGTTGGACACGACTAAAGCGACTTAGCAGCAGCAGCAGCAGCAGCAGCAAAGAGCTGACTCATTAGAAAAGACCCTGATGCTGGGAAAGATTGAAGGAAGAAGGGGAAGGCAGACTACGAGATGGTTGGATGGCATCACCGACTCAATGGACATGAGTTTGAGCAAGCTCTGAGAGATGGTGAAGGACAGGGAAGCCTAGCGAGCTGCAGTCCCTGTGGTCGCAAAGAGTTGGATACGACTGTTCAGAGACAGAACAACAACGACAAGAATAAAAGACCTAGGAATAAATTTACCTAAGGAAGTGAAAGACATGTATACTGGAAACTATAAGACACTGATGGAAGAAACTGAAAACATAAATAATAGAGTAGATACACTATGCTCATGCATGGAAGGATTAACACTGTTAAAAATGTCCATACCATCCAAGGCAATCTAAAGATTCAGTGGAATTCCTAGAAAAACTTACCCATGCACTTTTCACAGAACTAGAACAAATAATCGCAAAATGTGTACACAACTACAAGAGACCTCGAATAGCAAAAACAATCTTAAGAAAGAAGAACAAAGCTAGACTTATCATGCTCCTTCACTTTAAACTATTACAAAGCTACAGGTAATCAAAACAATATGATACTGACATAAAAGCCAACACAGAAACCAATGTAATAAAATCAAGATCCCCAAAATAAATCAGTTCATATTCTGTCAACAAGTATTTTACAAGGAAGCCAATAATATTCAACAGAGGAAGGACGTCTCCTCAATAAATGATGCAGGAAAAACTGCATCACTGGAGTTTTCTGGACAGCCATATGCAAAAGAATTAAGTTGAACCACTATCTTACACTATATACAAAAATTAACTCAAAATGGATAAAGAATTTGGACAAAAGACATGAAACCGTAAAACTCCTAGAAGAAAATATAAGGAATAACTCCTGGAAATCATTCTTGGCAATGATTCGTCAGATTTGACACAAAAAGCAAAACATAACAACAAAATATAAAACAAAGTGTGGCTACATCAAACTAAAAAGCTCCTTCCTGTACAGCAAAGGAAACTGTTAACAAAATAAAAAAGCAATCTATCCTATGGAAGAAAATATTTGCAAATCATGTCTGATAAGGGATTAATATTCAAAATATATAAAGAACTCATATGACTCAACAGCAAAACAAACAGTTCAGTTAAAAACTAGCAAAGGATCTGAAAGGATACTTTTGCAAAAAAGAGACATACCGACAGCTAAGAGGTATTGAAAAGACATTCAACATCACTAATTTTTAGGGAAACGCAAATGAAACAGCAATGGGATATTATCTCTTTCTTAAAGTGGCTATTATCTGAAAGACAAGGAATAACAGCTGTTGGCAAGGATATAGAGGAAAGGGAACCCTTGTGCACTGTGAGACTGTAAATTGTGCAAGGACTATGAAAAACATAATGAGGTTTGGGATGGGCATGTACACACTACTATATTTAAAACAGCTAACCAACAAGGACCTACTGTATAGCACAGAGAATTCGGCTCAGTATGCTTCAATAACCTAAACAAGAAAAGAATTTGAAAAAGAACAGATACGTATATGTGTATACCTGAATCACTTTGCTGTACACTTGACACTAACACATCATTGTTAATCAACTATACTGCAATACAAAACTTTAAATATTTTTAAAAGATAATAAAATAAAATAGAACTACCACCCAATCCAACAATTCTACTTCTGGGTATTTATCAGAAGGAAATGAAAATCTAACTCAAAAAGATATCTGTACCTTCATATTTATTCCAGAATTATTTACAATAGCCTAGACATGGAAACAACCTAATTGTCCACTGATGGATGAATGGATAACGAAAATATGATATACATAGACAGAGAACAGAATGTTACTCAGCCATATTAGAAGAATGAAATCTAGCCATTTGTGACAACATGGATGGACATCAAAGGCATTATGCTGACTCAAACAAGTCAGAGAAAGACAAATACTATAGACTCGCACTAAAAAACAGAACTCTAAAAAACAAACAAACAAAAATACTGAACACATAGAAACAGAGAACAGACTGGTGGTTGCCAAAGGTCGGAGGTGTGGGGTGGGCAGAATCGATGAAGGCATCCAAAAGTCAAACTTCCATTATAAAGTAAGATCAAAGGATGTACTGCGCAGCATGGTGATTGTAGTTAATATTACTCTACTGTGTACTGAAAGCTGCTAAGAGGGGAGATCTCTAAAATTCTCATCAGAAGAAAAGAAGTTTTTGTAACTATGTGTGGTGACACATTAACTAGACTTATTGTGGTGATTATTTCACAATATATAGAGATACTGAATAATTATGTTGTACATATGAACCTAAGATAACATTTTATGTCCATTATATCTCAATAAAAAAGAAAGAAAATAATCAAACAATATTCTATATACAATAAACTCACTTCAAATACAATGACATAAGTTTACAGTAAAAGGATAGAAATAGCTATAACATGTAAACATTATGTTTTTAAAAAGTACAAGTAGCTATGCTAAATCACATAAGGTCAATTTCAGAGCAAAGAAAATTACTGGAGATAAGTAAAAACATCACATAATGATAAAGGGGTTAATCCATGGAAGGTATAACAATTCTAAATGTGTGCATACCAAACCACAGACCCTAAAAATACAGAAAGCCAAAACTAATGAAGCTAGAAAGAGATAAATATATCCATAATTAGAGTTGGAGTTCCTAATTCACTCTACTCTAGGGATTTGACAAGAATTACCAGACAAAAATTAGCAAGAATATAGAACTCAACAACACAATCAACCAGTATCTAGTTGACAAATATAAAACATCCACTCAGAAAGGAAAGAATGCTTTCATGTTCTTCCATAGTCTATAGAGTATCTACCAAGACAGATCATATCCTAGGCCACAGAACAAATCTCAACAAATTTAAAAGAATTAAAATCATTAAGTGTGTATTTTCTGACCATAATGGAGTCAAAACTGGAAATTTTCTTGTTTTGATTTCTAAACACTTGCCACTTAACTAAAATACTTCTAAGTAATTGATGATTCGAAGAAGTCTCAAAGACGATTTTTAAAACTACATATGACTAAATGAAAATTCAAACATACATATCAAAACTTGTGGAATCAGTTAAGACTGTGCTGGGAGGAGAATTTTAATAACACTAAATGTATACCTTAGAAAAGAGAATGAAAATTCTCAAATCAATAACATGCTTCTACTTCAAAAAACTAGAAAAAAAGAGCAAAATAAGCTCAAAGAAATACTAAAGATAATTCAGGATAAAATGGAAAGAATAAAACAAAAGCAATTAAACAAAAGCTAGTTCCTTAAAAATAAAAATCAACAAAAATTTACAAACCACTAGTAAGACAGACTACAAACTATCCAAATAAAATAGAAAGCTAAAGTAGTCCTATAACTAATTTTAAAAAGTGAATCTGTAATATAAAATCTCATAGTCTCCAGGTCCAAGCCTCTCATTAGAAAATACTTACAAACATTTAAAGAATTAACACCAATTTTATACAAAATATTCCAGAAAACAGATGCAGAGAGAACATTTCTCAGTTCATTTTATGAATCCAGTACTATCCTACTATGAAAAGCAAACAAGACAATATAAATAGAAAGTTCACTCAAAAAGGAACTTGTATTTAAACATAAAATGTATAACTATAATTTAGGAAAAAAAAGAAAATAAGATACAAAGTGAGACAGAGTTCTAAAAGATGATATCAAAGAAGCACAATCTATAAAGGAAAAACTGATAAACTGGACTCTAAAAGTCCGATTAAGTGGGTGAAAAGATAAGTTGAAGACTGGAAGAAGATAAATATCATATTATACCATTTATATGTGGAATCTAAAATATGATACAAATGAACTTACTTACAAAACAGAAATAGGCTGACAGTCATAGGAATGAAACATGGTTACTAAAGGGGATAGAAGAGGAAACAATAAGTTAGGAGTTTATGATTAGAGATACAAACTAGTATATATAAAACAGATAAACAACAGGGTCCTACTGTACAGCACAGGAAACTATATACAATATCTTGTAAAACTATAATGGATAAGAATAGAAAAGATATACATATATGAATCATTTTACTGTACATCAGAAACTAATACATTACAAATTACTTAAATTTTTTTAATGTTTAAAAATAAAATATCAAAAGAAAAAGACTGAAGAAAATAATTGAAAACCATATATCTGACAAAAGATTAGTATCTAAAATATACAAGAATACCATAATGAGACATCACCAGAAAATGATCAGAATGGCTACAGTAACACTAAATGCTGGTATGATATAGAGATACAAAATCACTCATATACTACTGGTGGGAATAAAAATGTTATGATAACTCTGGAAAACAGTTTGAGATTTTCTCATAAAACTAAACATGCAACTATTGTACAACCCCTGAAGCTGCTCTCCTGGACATTTATACAAGGGAAATGAAAATTTATGTTCACACAAAAATATGCACACAAATGTTCATAGCTGCTTTAATCATAATCAGAAACTGAAAATCCAGATATCCTTCAGCAAGTTAAAGGTTAAACAAGCTGTGGTACACCCCTACCATGGAATGTTACTCAACAATAAAAAAATTCAACTATTAATACATACAACAGCTTCAATAAGTCGTCAGAAAATTATACTGAGTGAAAAAAGCAAACCTCAAAAGGTTACAAACAGTATGATTCCATGTATATAACATTTTTTTTTTATAATTAGAGGGAAAATATTTAATCTTTCACCAATAGGTATAATACTATCTGTGGATTTTTTTTTACTTTATTTTACTTAATATACAACATTTTTAAAGTGTCAAAATTATTGAAACAAAGAACAAGTGATTGTCAGGAATCAAGGATGAGGCTGAGGGAACTGGAAGGGTAAGGATGCGGCTCTAAAAGGGCAACATGAGAAATCTCTGCAGTGATAGAAATGCTCTTTACCTCGAGTATATCAATTTCCTGGTTGTAGTAGTATACTAATAATTTAAGATATTTCTATTGGGGGAAGTTGGATAAAAAGTACATGGGATTTTTCTATATAACTTCTAAAAAACTGCACAAGTCTATAATTATCTTAAAAGTTTATTTACAAAACTGGGATGATACAAAAACGAAATCTGGGAGGATATTTACAACTCTACAGCCATATATTAGAAAAGAAGAAATTTCTCAAATCCATGACCTGTTTTCACCTTAAAACACCAGAAAAAGAAGATAAAATGAAACCCAAGATTAATCAACAGAAAGGAAATAAAAAAGACCAAATCAGGAATCAATGAAATAAAATATAGGAAAACAATACAGAAAGCAATGAAACCAAAAATTGCTTCTTATGAAAATCAGTACAATTAATAAGCTTCTAGCCAGACTAACCAGGAAAAAAACTCAAAACACAAATCACCAATATCAAGGATTTTAAAAGGGACATGAATACTTATCTCACAAACATTAAAAATATACCAATTAATTTGATGGCGTGGGTTACTCACGTCTAAAGAAACAATAAAACTTGTTTGGTCATAAATATTTCACTTACCTGAATATTTAAGGAAATGTAATTGGTATTAATATAGTAAATAATGAACCAAAAATCAAGGATACATTCGTATAGCACCAGTTCTCGTTCCAATAGCCAAGATTTTCTGAACTGGATCAAAGGCTAATGTGGTGGGCTGATAAGGAAAACCATGCCGAACTGTCTGAAAGAGAAAATACTGAAAATAGTCATCAGGGAAATAAAAATTAAAGTCACAACAAGATACCACTATCCAACCAGCAGAATGACTAAAATAATTATTTAATTTTATAAAAAAGACCACCAAGTGTTGTTGGCAGGAGTGTTAAATCACAAACACTTTGGAAAAACATGTTGTGGTTCTTTAAAAACTAAACATATACCTGTCCTATGACCCAGAAAGTTCACTCCTATGCATGTAACCAAGAAAATAATGAGCATATGTCCACATATTAATTTGTATAAGTATGCCCCTAACAGCTTTAATAATCTAGAAAAAAATCAAATGACAAACAAGAGAATCAAACATCAAAACTGTGGTATATGCATACAATAGAATAACTCAACAATTAAATAACAAAAACTAATGACAGAAACAAAAACATGGATGATTCTCAAGAACATTATGCTAAGTAAAGGAAGCAATACACAAAAAAGTATGTATAGTATGATTACAAATATATAAACAAGCAAAACTAACCTATGGTGAAAAAAATTAGAACTGGTTTTGACTTTTTGACCACTTGGTTTGACAAGTGGTTGACTTGAGGAGAACTGACTAGAAAGGGCATAAAGGAACTTTACTAAGTGAAGGTAATATTCTATATTCTGATAAGGTTTGAAGTTTACATGTGTATACTTTAGTCAAAACTCATAAAATGGCATAATAATATTTGTGCTTTAACATATAAATGAGTGTTCCAGTATGATTCTTTCAACTCCACTGTATGTTTGAAAGGTTTCATAATATCACAATGGGAAAGAAAGAAAAGAAAAATATAAAGAGCTCATAATATCACAAAAGAGATAAGCTGCTGCTGCTGCTAAGTCACTTCAAGAACACTGGAGTGGGTTGCCATTTCCTTCTCCGCAAAAGAGATAAGACTAACATGTAAAAAAGGAATATGCAATATTAGACAAATTAATTTCAAAATGAAATATGCTAGAACCTTTTAAAAAAAAATTAGAGGACCCACATAGGTCAGGAAAAAAGAGATTCTGTATCTTGTTCAGTCAAATATTTAGTGCTCCAAAAACTACTTCTAATGGAAATATTTTTATAATATATTGCCTTTGTAAATACTCAAAGATGAAAAGATTAAACATAGCATGTAGTTTATCTAAAATCCATTCTCCAGATAAAACAAAGTAGAGTTCATTGCATAAATTTCTCATTTTCCTTTAAAGCATATAAGAACATATATTCAAAAGCATATTAACTAATATATAACCAAATCTGTATTTTTCTTACTTAGTAGCATATTATAGAAATATTTCCACAAAAAAACACATTTAGATGTATTTCAACCTATTTAAAGATTGTAGAGCTCATTATAGTATGAATATACCACAATATCTTTAACCAACGAACTATTGTTCTATAATCTCCAAAGAATTCTCAACTAAATTGGCAAAAAATATATTTAGCAACAAAACCCACTTTCTATTCATGATCCTTAACTGAGGTGTTTCCCTCTTCATTCTCAACTGTCCTTGTTTTGACTTATAAACAAAATTGTCAAGAGGAAGATACTCATAATTCTCATGCAGATAAATGTGGATAACAATAATCAGAATATAGTTTCTCTCAAAAAAAAAAAAAAAAGAAGAGGTGGGAACACTTTCCAACTCATTTTATGGCCAATATTACCCTGATTCTGGAAACTAAGTCATCACAAGCAAAAAAAACTAGAGATTACTAATTATTAATTAATATGGATATAAAAATCCCTCCCCAAAATATTAGCAAGCCATTCATCAGCAGAAAAGTGGAAGATTTACTGAGCATGACCCTGCCCACCAGAGCAAGACCCACTTTTCCTGATAGCTAGTCTCTCCCATCAGAAAGCTTACACAAGCTTCTTATCCTCATCCATCAGAGGGCAGACAGAATGAAAACCACAATCACAGAAAACTAAGAAAAATGATGACAAGGATCAGTCTTGCATAACTCAATGAAGCTATGAGCCATGTCATGTAGGGTCACCCAAGATAGATAGGTCACAGTGGAGAGTTCTGATAAAACGTGGTCCACTAGAGAAGGAAATGGAAAAAAAAAACTTCAGCATTCTTGCCATGATAATCCCATTAACAGTATGAAAAGGCAAAAAGATCTGACACTGAAAGATGAAGCCCCCAGGTCAGTAGGTGTCCAATATGCTATTAGAAAACAGCAGAGAAATAGCTCCAGAAGGAATGAAGAGGCTGAGCCAAACAAAAACACCATCAAGTTGTGGATGTATCTGGTGGTGAAAGTAAACTTCAATGCTGTAAAAAAACAGTACTGTATAGGAATCTGGAATGTTAGATCCATGAATCAAGGTAAATTGAAAGTGGCCAAACAGGAGATCATAAGAGTGAACATCAACATTTTAAGAATTACTGAACTAAAATGGATGGGTATGGGTGAATTCAATTCAGATGACCATTATATCTACTACTGTGGGCAAGAATCCCTTAGAAGAAATGGAGTAGCCCCCATAGTCAACAAGAGTCCAAAATTCAGTACTTGAGTGCAATCTCAAAAATGACAAAATGACCTGGGTTCATTTTCAAGGCAAACCATTCATCATCACAGTAATCCAAGCCTATGCCCCCAAGCACTAATGCCTGAAAACAAGAAGTAGAACGGTTCTATGAAGACCTACAAGACCTTCTAGAACAAACACCAAAAAAAGACGTCCTTTTCATTACAGGGGACTGGATGCAAAAGTAGAAGTCAAGAGATACCTGGAGTAACAGGCAAGTTTGGCCTTGGATTACAAAATGAAGCAGGGCAAAGCCTTACAGAATTTTGCCAAGAGAACACACTGGTCATAGCAAACACCTGCTTTCAACAGCACAAGATAGAACACTACACATGGATTTCACCAGATGGTCAACACCAAAATCANTGCAATGCAGGAAAGGCAAGAGAAGTGGTTTGATCCCTGGGTGGAGAAGATCCGCTGGAGAAGGAAATGGCAACCCATTCCAGTATTTTTTCCTGGTGAATCCCATTAACAGCTGTCTCTTATACACATCTGAATCAAGGATGAGGCTGAGGGAACTGGAAGGGTAAGGTTGCGGCTCTAAAAGGGCAACATGAGAAATCTCTGCAGTGATAGAAATGCTCTTTACCTCGAGTATATCAATTTCCTGGTTGTAGTAGTATACTAATAATTTAAGATATTTCTATTGGGGGAAGTTGGATAAAAAGTACATGGGATTTTTCTATATAACTTCTAAAAAACTGCACAAGTCTATAATTATCTTAAAAGTTTATTTACAAAACTGGGATGACACAAAAACGAAATCTGGGAGGATATTTACAACTCTACAGCCATATATTAGAAAAGAAGAAATTTCTCAAATCCATGACCTGTTTTCACCTTAAAATACCAGAAAAAGAAGATAAAATGAAACCCAAGATTAATCAACAGAAAGGAAATAAAAAAGACCAAATCAGGAATCAATGAAATAAAATATAGGAAAACAATACAGAAAGCAATGAAACCAAAAATTGCTTCTTATGAAAATCAGTACAATTAATAAGCTTCTAGCCAGACTAACCAGGAAAAAAACTCAAAACACAAATCACCAATATCAAGGATTTTAAAAGGGACATGAATACTTATCTCACAAACATTAAAAATATACCAATTAATTTGATGGCGTGGGTTACTCACGTCTAAAGAAACAATAAAACTTGTTTGGTCATAAATATTTCACTTACCTGAATATTTAAGGAAATGTAATTGGTATTAATATAGTAAATAATGAACCAAAAATCAAGGATACATTCGTATAGCACCAGTTCTCGTTCCAATAGCCAAGATTTTCTGAACTGGATCAAAGGCTAATGTGGTGGGCTGATAAGGAAAACCATGCCGAACTGTCTGAAAGAGAAAATACTGAAAATAGTCATCAGGGAAATAAAAATTAAAGTCACAACAAGATACCACTATCCAACCAGCAGAATGACTAAAATAATTATTTAATTTTATAAAAAAGACCACCAAGTGTTGTTGGCAGGAGTGTTAAATCACAAACACTTTGGAAAAACATGTTGTGGTTCTTTAAAAACTAAACATATACCTGTCCTATGACCCAGAAAGTTCACTCCTATGCATGTAACCAAGAAAATAATGAGCATATGTCCACATATTAATTTGTATAAGTATGCCCCTAACAGCTTTAATAATCTAGAAAAAAATCAAATGACAAACAAGAGAATCAAACATCAAAACTGTGGTATATGCATACAATAGAATAACTCAACAATTAAATAACAAAAACTAATGACAGAAACAAAAACATGGATGATTCTCAAGAACATTATGCTAAGTAAAGGAAGCAATACACAAAAAAGTATGTATAGTATGATTACAAATATATAAACAAGCAAAACTAACCTATGGTGAAAAAAATTAGAACTGGTTTTGACTTTTTGACCACTTGGTTTGACAAGTGGTTGACTTGAGGAGAACTGACTAGAAAGGGCATAAAGGAACTTTACTAAGTGAAGGTAATATTCTATATTCTGATAAGGTTTGAAGTTTACATGTGTATACTTTAGTCAAAACTCATAAAATGGCATAATAATATTTGTGCTTTAACATATAAATGAGTGTTCCAGTATGATTCTTTCAACTCCACTGTATGTTTGAAAGGTTTCATAATATCACAATGGGAAAGAAAGAAAAGAAAAATATAAAGAGCTCATAATATCACAAAAGAGATAAGCTGCTGCTGCTGCTAAGTCACTTCAAGAACACTGGAGTGGGTTGCCATTTCCTTCTCCGCAAAAGAGATAAGACTAACATGTAAAAAAGGAATATGCAATATTAGACAAATTAATTTCAAAATGAAATATGCTAGAACCTTTTAAAAAAAAATTAGAGGACCCACATAGGTCAGGAAAAAAGAGATTCTGTATCTTGTTCAGTCAAATATTTAGTGCTCCAAAAACTACTTCTAATGGAAATATTTTTATAATATATTGCCTTTGTAAATACTCAAAGATGAAAAGATTAAACATAGCATGTAGTTTATCTAAAATCCATTCTCCAGATAAAACAAAGTAGAGTTCATTGCATAAATTTCTCATTTTCCTTTAAAGCATATAAGAACATATATTCAAAAGCATATTAACTAATATATAACCAAATCTGTATTTTTCTTACTTAGTAGCATATTATAGAAATATTTCCACAAAAAAATACATTTAGATGTATTTCAACCTATTTAAAGATTGTAGAGCTCATTATAGTATGAATATACCACAATATCTTTAACCAACGAACTATTGTTCTATAATCTCCAAAGAATTCTCAACTAAATTGGCAAAAAATATATTTAGCAACAAAACCCACTTTCTATTCATGATCCTTAACTGAGGTGTTTCCCTCTTCATTCTCAACTGTCCTTGTTTTGACTTATAAACAAAATTGTCAAGAGGAAGATACTCATAATTCTCATGCAGATAAATGTGGATAACAATAATCAGAATATAGTTTCTCTCAAAAAAAAAAAGAAGAGGTGGGAACACTTTCCAACTCATTTTATGGCCAATATTACCCTGATCCTGGAAACTAAGTTATCACAAGCAAAAAAAACTAGAGATTACTAATTATTAATTAATATGGATATAAAAATCCCTCCCCAAAATATTAGCAAGCCATTCATCAGCAGAAAAGTGGAAGATTTACTGAGCATGACCCTGCCCACCAGAGCAAGACCCACTTTTCCTGATAGCTAGTCTCTCCCATCAGAAAGCTTACACAAGCTTCTTATCCTCATCCATCAGAGGGCAGACAGAATGAAAACCACAATCACAGAAAACTAAGAAAAATGATGACAAGGATCAGTCTTGCATAACTCAATGAAGCTATGAGCCATGTCATGTAGGGTCACCCAAGATAGATAGGTCACAGTGGAGAGTTCTGATAAAACGTGGTCCACTAGAGAAGGAAATGGAAAAAAAAAACTTCAGCATTCTTGCCATGATAATCCCATTAACAGTATGAAAAGGCAAAAAGATCTGACACTGAAAGATGAAGCCCCCAGGTCAGTAGGTGTCCAATATGCTATTAGAAAACAGCAGAGAAATAGCTCCAGAAGGAATGAAGAGGCTGAGCCAAACAAAAACACCATCAAGTTGTGGATGTATCTGGTGGTGAAAGTAAACTTCAATGCTGTAAAAAAACAATACTGTATAGGAATCTGGAATGTTAGATCCATGAATCAAGGTAAATTGAAAGTGGCCAAACAGGAGATCATAAGAGTGAATATCAACATTTTAAGAATTACTGAACTAAAATGGATGGGTATGGGTGAATTCAATTCAGATGACCATTATATCTACTACTGTGGGCAAGAATCCCTTAGAAGAAATGGAGTAGCCCCCATAGTCAACAAGAGTCCAAAATTCAGTACTTGAGTGCAATCTCAAAAATGACAAAATGACCTGGGTTCATTTTCAAGGCAAACCATTCATCATCACAGTAATCCAAGCCTATGCCCCCAAGCACTAATGCCTGAAAACAAGAAGTAGAACGGTTCTATGAAGACCTACAAGACCTTCTAGAACAAACACCAAAAAAAGACGTCCTTTTCATTACAGGGGACTGGATGCAAAAGTAGAAGTCAAGAGATACCTGGAGTAACAGGCAAGTTTGGCCTTGGATTACAAAATGAAGCAGGGCAAAGCCTTACAGAATTTTGCCAAGAGAACACACTGGTCATAGCAAACACCTGCTTTCAACAGCACAAGATAGAACACTACACATGGATTTCACCAGATGGTCAACACCAAAATCCGACTGATTATATTTTTGCAGGCAAAGATGGAGAAGCTCTATACAGTAAGCAAAAACAAGACCAGGAGCTGACTGTGGCTCAGATCATGAGTTCCTTATTGCCAAATTCAGACTTACATTGAAGAAAGTAGGGAAAACCACTAGATCATTCAGGTACGACTTAAATCAACTTCACTTGTTAAATCAAATCCCTAGTGATTATACATTGCTGCTGCTAAGCTGCTGCTAAGTCACTTCAGTCGTGTCCGACTCTGTGTGACCCCATAGACGGCAGCCCACCAGGCTCCCCCGTCCCTGGGATTCTCCAGGCAAGAACACTGGAGGGGGTTGCCATTTCCTTCTCCAATGCATGAAAGTGAAAAGTGAAAGGGAAGTCGCTCAGTCTTGATTATACATTGGAAGTAACAAAATAGATTAAAGAGATTAGATCTAATAGAGTGCCTTAAAAACTATGGACAGAGATTCATAACATTGTGCAGGACGCAGTGACCAAAAACAAGAAAACAAGAAAAAGAAATTCAACAAGGTGAAATGGCTAAGGAAGCCTTACAAATAGCTGAGAAAACAAGAAAAATGAAAGGCAAAGGAGAAAAGGATATATATGCACATCTGAATGCAGAGTTCCAAAGAATAGCAAGAGAGATCAGAAAGCCTTAAGTGAATACTGGAAAGAGATAGAGGAAAACATTAGCATGGGAAAGACTAGAGATCTCGTCAAGAAAATTAGAGATACCAAGTGAACATTCCATGTGAAGATGGGCACAATAAAGAACAGAAATGATATGAATATAACAGAAGCAGAAGATATTAAGAAGAGGTGGCAAGAAAACACAGAACTGTACAAAAAAGGTCTTAATGACCCAGATAACAATAATGGTGTGATCACTCACCTAGAGCCAGACATCCTGGAGTGTGAAGTCAAGTGGGCCTTATGAAGCATTACTACGAACAAAGCTAGTGAAAGTGATGGAATTCCAGCTGAGCTCTTTCAAATCCCAAAAAAGGATGTTGTTAAAGTGCTGCACTCAATAAGCCAGCAAATATGGAAAACTCAGCAGTGACCACAGGACTGGAACAGGTCAGTTTTCATTCCAATCCCAAAGAAGGGCAATGCCAAAGAATGTTCAAACAACCACACAATTGCGCTCATTTTACATGCTATCAAGGTAATGCTCAAACTCCTTCAAGCTAGGCTTCAAAAATATGTGAACTGAGAACTTCCAGACGTACAAGGTGGATTTAGAAAAGGCCAAGCAATCAGAGATCAAATTGCCAACATCTGTTGGATCACTGAAAAAGCAAGGAAATTTCAGAAAATCATCTACTTCTGCTTCATTGACAACACTAAAGCATTTGACTGTGTGGATCACAAAAAACTGTGGAAATTCTTCAAGAGGTGGGAACACCAGACCACCTTATCCTGCTTCCTAGGAAACCTGTATACAGGTAAAGAAGCAACAGTTAGAACTAGACATGGAACAACAGACTGGTTCCAAATTGGGAAAAGAGTATGTCAAGGCTGTATACTGTCACCCTGCTTATTTAACTTATATGCAGAGTACATCATGCAAAATGCCCAGCTAGATGAAACACATCAATTAGATTGATGGGAGAAATATCAATAACTTCAGATATGCAGATGATACCACACTAATGGCAGAAAACAAAGAGGAATTAAAGAGCCTCTTGATAAACCTGAAAGAGAAGAGTGAAAAAGCTGGCTTAAAACTCAACATTCAGAAAATGATCATTTCATGCCATCTATTTCATGGCAAATATATGGGGAAAAGGTGGAAACAGTGACAGACTTTATTTTCTTGGGGTCCAACATCACTGTGGACAGTGACTATAGCCACAAAAATAAAAGACACTTGCTCCTTGGAAGAAAAGCCGTGACAAACCTAGAGAGCATATTGAAAAAACAGAAACATCACTTTGCCAACAAAGGTCCATATATTCAGAGCTATGGTTTTTCCAGTAGTCGTGTATGGATGTGAGAGTTGGACCATAAAGAAGGCTGAATGCCAAAGAATTGCTGCTTTCAAACTGTGGTGCTGGAGAAGACTCTTGAGAGTCCCTTGGACTGCAAGGAGATCAAACCAGTCAATCCTAAAGGAAATCAACCCTGAATATTCATTGGAAGGACTGACGCTGAAGCTCCAATATTTTGGCCACCTGATGTGAAGAGCCAACTCACTGGAAAAGACCTGAATGCTGGGAAAGATTGAAGGCAGGAAGAGTAGAGGCTGACAGAGGATGAGATGGTTGGATGGTATCACCAACTCAGTGAACATGAGTTTGAGCAGACTCTAGGAGCTGGTGAAGAACAGGGAAGCCTGGCATGCTGCAGTCCACAGAGTTGCAAAGAGTTGGACACAACTTAGCAACTGAACAACAACAAAACCAATTACAGCAACATATGAAAAGGAATACATATGACTTCGTAGACTTTATCCCAGGAATGCACAGTTGGTTTAACATCAAAAAAATTTTTAATGTAACATACTATCTCAATATACTATCTCAACAGATGTGAGAGCTGGACAATAAAAAAAGCTGAAAGCCAAAGAATTGATGCTTTTGAACAGTGGCATTGGAGAAGACTCTTGAGAGTCCCTTGGACTGCAAGGAGATCAAACCAGTCCATCCTAAATGAAATTAACCCTGAATATTCACTGGAAGGATTGAAGCTAAAGCTCCCATACTTTGGCCACTTGATGTGAAGAAAGTTTGAATGCAGGAGAAGAAAGTGTCAGCAGAGCATGAGATGGCTGGATGGCATCACTGACTCAATGGACATGAATTTGAGAAAACTCTAGAAGATGGTGAAGGACAGGGGTGCTGCTGTCCATGAGGTTGCAAAGAGTCAGACACAACTGAGTAACTGAACTATCTCAATAGGACATAGTACAAAAGTCACATGGTCACCTCAATAGATGGAGAAAAATTATTTCAAAAAATCCAACACCCACTTATATTAAAAAAACATTCAACAAATGAACGGTAGAGAACTTTTTCAATCTGATAAATGGCATGTACAATAAACCCTCAGCTAACGTCATACTAATCAGTGAAAGAATGAATGGTTTCTCTCTAAGGTCAGGAATGAAACAAGTGTGTCCGCTCTTGTCACTTCTAAATCCTTTCCAGGACAATTAGGTGTGTGGGGGAAGACATCCAGACTTTTTAAAAAATAACTAAAACTATGTGCTAATGACATGACCCTGTGCATATAAACCTAATAAATAATCGAAAAAATTCTTAGAACTATAAAGAAGTTAGGCAAGATTGCAAAACTAATGTACAATTATATTTCTATATATACTAGTGATACCCTATCCAAAAGCAAACTTAAGAGAACAGTTTCATTTACAGTAACAACCAAAGTAATAAAATACTCAGTAATGAAATGAACAAAAGAAGTATAAAACTTACATGCTAACAACTATAAAACATTGTTGAAAAAAATTAAAGAAGACCTAAATAAAGGAAAAGCTTCTCATATACATCTAATTAAAATACTTAAGATTGTTCAGGTGACAATACTCCCCAGACTGATCTTCAGATTCAATGCAACCCCTAAAAAAATCTGGTTCATTTCCTTTATGCAAAAATTTGACAAGTTGACCCTAAGATTCATATGAGTACTCAAGAGACCCAGAATATCAAAATGATCTTGAAAAAGACAAAGTTGGAACACTCATATTTTCCATTTTTAAAACTTAAGTGAATCTACAATAATCAAGACAATGAGTTATTGGCATAAGGATAAACACTTAGATAAGTGAAACAGCATTTAGATTCCAAAAATAAATGTTCACATTTTCAGTTAATTGATTACTGACAAGGGTGCTAAGACAATTCAATGAGAAATGAATGGTCTTTCAACAAATGACACTGGATATGTGTCATTTGGATATGGATATTTGGATATCTACAAGTGAAATAATCAAGTTGGACTCATATATACAAATAACTCAAAATGGATCATAGATCTAAATGTAAGAGGCAAAACTATACAAATTTTAGAAGAAAGCACATGTTTTTAAATCTTAGTGACTTAGGATTAGGCAATGGTTTCTTAAATATGACACCAAAAGCAATAAAATTAAAAACATAAATTGACCCTTGTGAGAATTAAAAACTTTTGTGCTATAGAGGAAACTATCAAGAAAGCTAAAAAAAACATAAACAGAGAAAATATTTGTAAATCATATCTAATAAGGCATTTATATTCAGTAAAAATAAAGAAATCTTACAACTCATTAATAAAAGACAAATATCTCATTTTTCCTCAAAACGTGAAATGTAGTTACCCTATAGCCCAGTGATTTCTCTCCTGGGTATATAACCAACAAAAATAAAGATAAATCCCAAATATACACCCATTTTATAAGCTATTTGGAAATGTCTAGAATAGAAATGTGATTTTTAACACTGAAATCTTAAATCTGTATATTCTTTCTTCTTTTTTCATTTTAGCTTTATTTTTTATCAAACTCAATCATGCACATAATTTTAAAATGTCAGATAATTCTATAGGACATATCATGAAAATGAGAAATAATCTATCCCCTTCCTTTACCCATTTCCTGCTTTCTAGAGGCAACCAGTTTTTAATCTTTTTTCTATTTATTTTGGCATTTACCTAATGTGTCTGAAAATGACATTTTTATATTTCTATTAACTGACTTCTCAAAAAAATTCTTTCTTCTCTCCCACCTCTTCATTACACATACAAGCACCCTTGCCATATCTCCATCTTCTCAACAAATCTTAGCAGTGTTAACACTCTATTAATACTGCTCTCTTATTTTGCCTCACAAATGTTTTATCCCCTGATGTTACATTTTTTAATTTGCATTTTCTAAGTTTTTATGTGTCTGTCATTAATTCAATCCTAAACTTTGCCCCAGCTGCCCAAATTATCTTCCAATGTGCTAAACACATTGTGTATATGAATTCAGAGAAAGAAAGGAGAGAGAGACAGAGAGCCAAAGAAAGAAAGGGAGGAATTATTTATATAATGTTCAAACAATCCCTAGTGACTTAAAAGCAAATCAGTTGCTGCCTATCTCCAGGAACAGAGAGATGGACTACTACAAAGGTCACAAGTGATGAAAAAAATTTGTCATAGTGATTTCACAGGAAACACATTACCTACTACAGTATACATGATTTTAGATTGTTTTAAGCATTATAAAGTAAGTACTTAAGAATACAGACACAAATACTAATAAAATACTAGTAAATCCAATCCAGGAATGTTTACTAAATGATGCTAAACCATGACTAAATAACGTGTATTACAGAAATTTAAGTATGTACATGTGCCTCATCTTTCATTTGTTACTAACACATTTCACTCTTTTCTTTCCCTAAACTTTAAGTTCTCCAGGCCTCAGCCTTGACACTGAGGGCACTTCTGCCTACAAAATAAGACTTGACAAGATATAGACACAGAAAAGCAAATAATATTCTTCATGTTATAAATGTATTTGCAACTACCATTTCTAAAAAGAAGTCTGTACCTTACAGATTGATGCGACTTCCTTTGAATGCAATCTTTAGTTTCTAAACATCTATAATTCTGATTGGTTGTTTCACTTAATAATGTGTTCCCATGACAGTCATATTTAAATTGAAACAGCATTTCAGAAAAATATAAATACTTGTGAGTTTTTCTTTCATAAGCATGGAAGAGAAAAAAAATTAAGTATATCTTTGTCGGATTTAGATGGAGTTTGGCTGCCTAAACTCACTTAAAGTTCAATATCAGGATATGTATTGATGTTCATTAAATCAAGTTTTATCAAAAGATAAAACTTCACTGTTATATCAATAGGTTCTGGAAAGACACCTGATAAAATTCATCAGTCAATCCAAGTAAACATCTTATGTAAAATAGGATTAGAGGAAAACTAATTATAAATAATATTAACAATAACAAAAATCACAACAAATATAACACTGAACAGTAGAAAGGTATAGCCATTCCCATTAAGTCAGGAAGAAGACACATGTTCATTTTTTCTATTATTATTCTGATTTGTTTTATAGATTCAAGCTAAAGCCTCTTGATAAACCTGAAAGAGAAGAGTGAAAAAGCTGGCTTAAAACTCAACATTCAGAAAATGATCATTTCATGCCATCTATTTCATGGCAAATATATGGGGAAAAGGTGGAAACAGTGACAGACTTTATTTTCTTGGGGTCCAACATCACTGTGGACAGTGACTATAGCCACAAAAATAAAAGACACTTGCTCCTTGGAAGAAAAGCCGTGACAAACCTAGAGAGCATATTGAAAAAACAGAAACATCACTTTGCCAACAAAGGTCCATATATTCAGAGCTATGGTTTTTCCAGTAGTCGTGTATGGATGTGAGAGTTGGACCATAAAGAAGGCTGAATGCCAAAGAATTGCTGCTTTCAAACTGTGGTGCTGGAGAAGACTCTTGAGAGTCCCTTGGACTGCAAGGAGATCAAACCAGTCAATCCTAAAGGAAATCAACCCTGAATATTCATTGGAAGGACTGACGCTGAAGCTCCAATATTTTGGCCACCTGATGTGAAGAGCCAACTCACTGGAAAAGACCTGAATGCTGGGAAAGATTGAAGGCAGGAAGAGTAGAGGCTGACAGAGGATGAGATGGTTGGATGGTATCACCAACTCAGTGAACATGAGTTTGAGCAGACTCTAGGAGCTGGTGAAGAACAGGGAAGCCTGGCATGCTGCAGTCCACAGAGTTGCAAAGAGTTGGACACAACTTAGCAACTGAACAACAACAAAACCAATTACAGCAACATATGAAAAGGAATACATATGACTTCGTAGACTTTATCCCAGGAATGCACAGTTGGTTTAACATCAAAAAAATTTTTAATGTAACATACTATCTCAATATACTATCTCAACAGATGTGAGAGCTGGACAATAAAAAAAGCTGAAAGCCAAAGAATTGATGCTTTTGAACAGTGGCATTGGAGAAGACTCTTGAGAGTCCCTTGGACTGCAAGGAGATCAAACCAGTCCATCCTAAATGAAATTAACCCTGAATATTCACTGGAAGGATTGAAGCTAAAGCTCCCATACTTTGGCCACTTGATGTGAAGAAAGTTTGAATGCAGGAGAAGAAAGTGTCAGCAGAGCATGAGATGGCTGGATGGCATCACTGACTCAATGGACATGAATTTGAGAAAACTCTAGAAGATGGTGAAGGACAGGGGTGCTGCTGTCCATGAGGTTGCAAAGAGTCAGACACAACTGAGTAACTGAACTATCTCAATAGGACATAGTACAAAAGTCACATGGTCACCTCAATAGATGGAGAAAAATTATTTCAAAAAATCCAACACCCACTTATATTAAAAAAACATTCAACAAATGAACGGTAGAGAACTTTTTCAATCTGATAAATGGCATGTACAATAAACCCTCAGCTAACGTCATACTAATCAGTGAAAGAATGAATGGTTTCTCTCTAAGGTCAGGAATGAAACAAGTGTGTCCGCTCTTGTCACTTCTAAATCCTTTCCAGGACAATTAGGTGTGTGGGGGAAGACATCCAGACTTTTTAAAAAATAACTAAAACTATGTGCTAATGACATGACCCTGTGCATATAAACCTAATAAATAATCGAAAAAATTCTTAGAACTATAAAGAAGTTAGGCAAGATTGCAAAACTAATGTACAATTATATTTCTATATATACTAGTGATACCCTATCCAAAAGCAAACTTAAGAGAACAGTTTCATTTACAGTAACAACCAAAGTAATAAAATACTCAAAAAATAACTAAAACTATGTGCTAATGACATGACCCTGTGCATATAAACCTAATAAATAATCGAAAAAATTCTTAGAACTATAAAGAAGTTAGGCAAGATTGCAAAACTAATGTACAATTATATTTCTATATATACTAGTGATACCCTATCCAAAAGCAAACTTAAGAGAACAGTTTCATTTACAGTAACAACCAAAGTAATAAAATACTCAGTAATGAAATGAACAAAAGAAGTATAAAACTTACATGCTAACAACTATAAAACATTGTTGAAAAAAATTAAAGAAGACCTAAATAAAGGAAAAGCTTCTCATATACATCTAATTAAAATACTTAAGATTGTTCAGGTGACAATACTCCCCAGACTGATCTTCAGATTCAATGCAACCCCTAAAAAAATCTGGTTCATTTCCTTTATGCAAAAATTTGACAAGTTGACCCTAAGATTCATATGAGTACTCAAGAGACCCAGAATATCAAAATGATCTTGAAAAAGACAAAGTTGGAACACTCATATTTTCCATTTTTAAAACTTAGGTGAATCTACAATAATCAAGACAATGAGTTATTGGCATAAGGATAAACACTTAGATAAGTGGAACAGCATTTAGATTCCAAAAATAAATGTTCACATTTTCAGTTAATTGATTACTGACAAGGGTGCTAAGACAATTCAATGAGAAATGAATGGTCTTTCAACAAATGACACTGGATATGTGTCATTTGGATATGGATATCTGGATATCTACAAGTGAAATAATCAAGTTGGACTCATATATACAAATAACTCAAAATGGATCATAGATCTAAATGTAAGAGGCAAAACTATACAAATTTTAGAAGAAAGCACATGTTTTTAAATCTTAGTGACTTAGGATTAGGCAATGGTTTCTTAAATATGACACCAAAAGCAATAAAATTAAAAACATAAATTGACCCTTGTGAGAATTAAAAACTTTTGTGCTATAGAGGAAACTATCAAGAAAGCTAAAAAAAACATAAACAGAGAAAATATTTGTAAATCATATCTAATAAGGCATTTATATTCAGTAAAAATAAAGAAATCTTACAACTCATTAATAAAAGACAAATATCTCATTTTTCCTCAAAACGTGAAATGTAGTTACCCTATAGCCCAGTGATTTCTCTCCTGGGTATATAACCAAGAAAAATAAAGATAAATCCCAAATATACACCCATTTTATAAGCTATTTGGAAATGTATAGAATAGAAATGTGATTTTTAACACTGAAATCTTAAATCTGTATATTCTTTCTTCTTTTTTCATTTTAGCTTTATTTTTTATCAAACTCAATCATGCACATAATTTTAAAATGTCAGATAATTCTATAGGACATATGATGAAAATGAGAAATAATCTATCCCCTTCCTTTACCCATTTCCTGCTTTCTAGAGGCAACCAATTTTTAATCTTTTTTCTATTTATTTTGGCATTTACCTAATGTGTCTGAAAATGACATTTTTATATTTCTATTAACTGACTTCTCAAAAAAATTCTTTCTTCTCTCCCACCTCTTCATTACACATACAAGCACCCTTGCCATATCTCCATCTTCTCAACAAATCTTAGCAGTCAGTGTTAACACTCTATTAATACATCTCTCTTATTTTGCCTCACAAATGTTTTATCCCCTGATGTTACATTTTTTAATTTGCATTTTCTAAGTTTTTATGTGTCTGTCATTAATTCAATCCTAAACTTTGCCCCAGCTGCCCAAATTATCTTCCAATGTGCTAAACACATTGTGTATATGAATTCAGAGAAAGAAAGGAGAGAGAGACAGAGAGCCAAAGAAAGAAAGGGAGGAATTATTTATATAATGTTCAAACAATCCCTAGTGACTTAAAAGCAAATCAGTTGCTGCCTATCTCCAGGAACAGAGAGATGGACTACTACAAAGGTCACAAGTGATGAAAAAAATTTGTCATAGTGATTTCACAGGAAACACATTACCTACTACAGTATACATGATTTTAGATTGTTTTAAGCATTATAAAGTAAGTACTTAAGAATACAGACACAAATACTAATAAAATACTAGTAAATCCAATCCAGGAATGTTTACTAAATGATGCTAAACCATGACTAAATAACGTGTATTACAGAAATTTAAGTATGTACATGTGCCTCATCTTTCATTTGTTACTAACACATTTCACTCTTTTCTTTCCCTAAACTTTAAGTTCTCCAGGCCTCAGCCTTGACACTGAGGGCACTTCTGCCTACAAAATAAGACTTGACAAGATATAGACACAGAAAAGCAAATAATATTCTTCATGTTATAAACGTATTTGCAACTACCATTTCTAAAAAGAAGTCTGTACCTTACAGATTGATGCGACTTCCTTTGAATGCAATCTTTAGTTTCTAAACATCTATAATTCTGATTGGTTGTTTCACTTAATAATGTGTTCCCATGACAGTCATATTTAAATTGAAACAGCATTTCAGAAAAATATAAATACTTGTGAGTTTTTCTTTCATAAGCATGGAAGAGAAAAAAAATTAAGTATATCTTTGTCGGATTTAGATGGAGTTTGGCTGCCTAAACTCACTTAAAGTTCAATATCAGGATATGTATTGATGTTCATTAAATCAAGTTTTATCAAAAGATAAAACTTCACTGTTATATCAATAGGTTCTGGAAAGACACCTGATAAAATTCATCAGTCAATCCAAGTAAACATCTTATGTAAAATAGGATTAGAGGAAAACTAATTATAAATAATATTAACAATAACAAAAATCACAACAAATATAACACTGAACAGTAGAAAGGTATAGCCATTCCCATTAAGTCAGGAAGAAGACACATGTTCATTTTTTCTATTATTATTCTGATTTGTTTTATAGATTCAAGCTAGTTTAGTAAAACAAGTAATGAAATAATAAACATATAAATATAGAAAAGTAAAAAACAAACTACTAAAACTGTCTTAGAAGAAAAAGAATCTGGTAAGTTGTTTAGATGCAGGTAAAATCAGCAACTTCTCCCTCCACTAGAAAATAACCAATTACCAATATAATGTTTTATTCAGTAGCATTGAATAATTTCTAATACATAAGTTGGTTAGGGAGACAAAACATTTTTCACTAGACTGGAAATTAGTGACTAATAATAGAGTTATATTCATATCTACCAATATTTATTTAATACTATAGAGGTTACAACACAACTAGAATACTATGAGAAATGCAGAACTGATATAACTAGTTTCTTCTGTAGCTACAACAAAATCCCACCAGGATTTAGTATTCAAGAAGAAATTATTTGTTTATATACTTCAAAAACTTTTTCATTATCGCCCTGTGATTTAAGGTGCTAAAAGTATCTCTTTTCAAAGTATCTACAAAAACGTTGTTTTCTGTAGGAAAACATACCTATACATAGGAAAATCTAGAAAATTTATTTATATATAGTAATAAATGTGGTCTTAGTATTTTTCAGAAATAAAATATTTACCTACTTATCTCTCAAATTCCAAGTCAAAGTTTCACTTCTACAAAAAATATTTGCTTAAAGTCTAAGCCAAGACCACAGTTTAGAACTTATTCAAAATTACTGAAGAATGATTATTGCCCTTTGGTCTTCCCAAGTAAGTTCTAAACTCCTTTGTGAGCAGGAACAATGCTTTTAATATTTCCCTTTCATGAAGCTTGGTGGTTTAGTCTCTAAGTCGTGTCCAACTCTTTGTGACTCCATGAACTGTAGCCTGCCAGGCTCCTCTGTCCATGGGATTTTCCAGGCAAGAATACTGGAATGGGTTGCCATTTCCTTCTCCAGGGGATCTTTCCCACCCNGGTGGTTTAGTCTCTAAGTCGTGTCCAACTCTTTGTGACTCCATGAACTGTAGCCTGCCAGGCTCCTCTGTCCATGGGATTTTCCAGGCAAGAATACTGGAATGGGTTGCCATTTCCTTCTCCAGGGGATCTTTCCCACCCGGGGATCAAACCTGGGTCTCCTGCATGGATTCTTCACCAATGGAGAATCTTTACCAGGGAAGCCCCTCATGAAGATTAGTGCTATGATTAAATAGTTAGGCTTCCTGAAGTTTACCAATATGATTTGTACATATAAGCAATATGATTTGTCCACATAAGCAGTGGATAACTATTCTCTTACAGTTTTAAGATGAATACTTGAAACCAAGTATTTTGTAAGTATTGAAATAAAATCTTTGGAATAATTTTATATCAATATATAATTATCTCTCTATCTGGAGTTGTTGTCATAACGTTCCACAGCAATGAAGGCACATTTGAGATGTTACTTTAAAAGTTCAATAGTTGTCATTCTCACCCTTTGCCCTCTGGGCACTTTTGGGAATTTTTGTAACCATATGAAATTACATCATGCTGAAGTGTTCAAAGAAAACAAGCACTAACACTTGGGTAATGTATTTAATATATACAGTTATTTAATTAGGAATATGTTACAAATACTAATGTACCATTAAATCTAAAGTAAAAGTAGGTTATTCTTTACTACCCAATTGTGTTTCTTCCTACCATATTACAAACCACTTGAGGTTAGAGATTCTGTTGTTTCAACCCTGAAAGTTTTATAGGCATTCAAAAACTACTAATTTTTAGTACAATAGTTTAACACATACTGAGTAACTTTGACTCTGTATTTTATACTGTTAATTTTACCAAAAATCTAAGACTCATAATTGAGAAAATGCATGTAAATGTGATTTATAAATTGAGCGTACTATGTAAATATATGTTTCTAGTATTTAAACTTAATAGAAAGATGTTCTTTCAAAACATGAGTGAATCAAGTTCAAATTAAAAGAATTTATCTTCTCATCTCTCATGTTATCATGTTCTCTCATAACTTCATGGAAGTATGCTAAAACATACTTTTAAAAAAAACACCAAATAATATATGAACAGGCCTAATTTTCACTACAGGAAAGTATATACATACAAATACAAATATGTATTGACATAAGCAAGATGAATATGAACATACTGATAGCAGCAAGTAACCATGGGTAAAACCAAAGGTATCAAATTCTATCATCTTTACTCTTCAATACAGGACACAACTGACAGGTAGAACAGTCTTTAATATAGCCAGATTGTTCTCTCCAAAGTTCTTCCACTGTTTGTCATTTTTTCCTTCTATTCAGAGCATCTCTTAGGTAATTTTACCATCTGGCTTATATATATTTCCTCTCTACCCTGAGACCTATTAACACCCTTATATCTTTAACATCGTTGCTCCAACATACCTTGACTGCAGCATTCTTTCCTCCCTTTCAATTCAACTCAGCATCACAATTAGTATCATTAGCCTCAAATGAACACAGTTCCATCAACATACACTTCCAGAACTCTTTCAAGAACCCAAATTTGGCAATCTCTATATTCACTCAATATAGAATCTATATTCATTCAATATCTTTCCTGATATCACTTCCATTCCATTCCATCTTTCTTACTATCTCAGTATTTCCACTTTAACTCTCATTTATTTGAAACCTTTATCTTTCTGGCTACACTAATCTCTGTCCTCATATTATTTAACATTTCAACTTAATTCTGAATCATACTTAAAAGAAATATAACTATCTTTTATTGAATCTTTTTATGCCTATATAACTATCAAATAAACTTTTGTGAACTTAAAGATCTATTCTCACTGATAAATAACACAAATGGAAATCAGCAGTCATAGAAAATAATTTGGCTTAGGAGTAAAATAAAAACCACTTTTAAGAGAAAATAACAATTTTGTGAGCCAAAATCACAGATAGGATGATGTGTAAGAATACTACACTAGGAGTTAGGAGGTCCTGGCCCTGTCACTGACTATCTAACCTGGACACATTACTCAAGCTCTCAGTTTCTTTATATATAAAACAAAGAGAATAAACTAAATTATTTTGAGTTGCTTTCCAATTCCATATTATATTCATAATACAGATACTTGCACTAGAAACATGGCAGACTCAAAGACACAGGACAGGCCACAGATAATTCTAAGAATATATTCTTTAAAAGAAGAAATGAACAATGGACTTATATTTACTGGTATATTCCCTGATTCAAAAGGACTAATTATCTACTTAGTTCCATGTTAGACTATTAAAAATTATTTTCTGTTTATTTAGCTAGATTCCCCTGTGAGCTATGCACTTGGATTTCAAACAGTCCACTGAGACAGCTGGTACTATGGTTATTTCTATTAATATAACTAGTCTTTAAGTATCTGAGGGCTACCTCTCTTCCTCAGATGGTACCTTCTTAAATTTCCAGTAATAGGAAGGGTACACATTTTGACCCTCCATTACAAATTAAAAAAAGACCTAAGTTTACAATCTACTTGCAGAAATAGCATTTTACTCCCCTACCAAAGAAGCAATGCAGAGCTGATGTCTTTCTCTCTTCAACCTATTTAACGTCAGCTGCAAAAAATTTGAAAATGACAGTTTTCCTCTTGCTAAATGAGAAACTGACAATAAAGACTATGTGCATACAGTCATTGCCCCCAGGTCGCTGTCACCACCATTTGATCACTACAGACAGTACAGCGAAGAACACACACATGGATTAAATTTGCTACTTACTTCTGAAGCCCCGTAAGGTAGGTGGTACCATTACAGAGGAAGAAATTAAGGATTAGTAAAGTTAACCAGATTATCGACGGTCACCAAGCTAATGGATACAGTTCCACTGATAGCTTTGGAAATGAGAACCATGTAGCTTTTAAATACTCCAATCTTGTCTTGGGATGAAAGAATGTAACCTTTTGATTTGCACGAAAAGAATTTAAAATCAGAACAAGAAATGGATTTCAAAAGGATCATAAGAAATATCAGAGCTTCAACTTGGAAGAGAATCAGTATCAGCCATTGAGTTAAAGAAACCACAAAGACAAAAACCAAACACTTCTGCTCCTAACTTCGCTAAACTGTGTAAATAAGATCAAGTGAAGGATGCTTCACATTTTGATCAAGAAACCAGTAAAGGAGTAGGAGGGAGGCTCAAGAGCGAGAGGATATACATATATATTCGTATATGTACATAGTTATGACTGATTTGTGGTGTTACATAGCAGAAACCAACACAAAATGTAAAGCAATTATCCTTCAATTAAAAATTAATTAATTTTAAAAGACTGTATCAAAAAAGGGGGAGCTGTGGTTATCCCTGATCTCTGAGTCATAGGGGATGGAAAAAAGAGCACTACAAACCAGCAAAATGCTTTTTTTTTTTTTTTAACCTCCTACTTCTCAGGGCCATTCTGGAATGAGCTCTTTAACGCCAGGTTAAGAAGAAACTGATCCATGCCAACTTTTACAGTTCTTACAGTGTTACACCTCAAGATACTTGTAAAAACTAAAGTGTTAGCTTATTAATTTTCCTAGAATGTGTAAAAACAGTTCACTTTGCAAAAAAAGGGGGGGACAGAAAAAAACAAGAGCATGAGTGACAGCAAAATATGGTGGTTCAGGGTACAGAAAAATGAATATACAATATCAGAAATGTATGATTAATAATGGGAGAGCAAAAAGGGATAGTAGGGACAGAAGGAGAGAGAAAAACTAGGAGTTTGGGATGAATAATATGCACTATATACATTCAGAAAACAAAGATCATGGCATCTGGTCCCATTACTTCATGGCAAATAGATGGGGAAACAGTGGAAACAGTGTCAGACTTTATTTTGGGGGGCTCCAAAATCACTGCAGATGGCAACTGCAGCCATGAAATTAAAAGATGCTTACTCCTTGGAAGAAAAGTTATGACCAACCTAATAGCATATTGAAAAGCAGAGACATTACTTTGCCAACAAAGGTCCATCTAGTCAAGGCTATGGTTTTTCC
>SJYX01005589.1:100139-178324 GCA_006410675.1 Oreotragus oreotragus | reverse complement strand
TTGCCTTTCTTTGGGATTGGAATGAAAACTGACCTTTTCCAGTCCTGTGGCCACTGCTGAGTTTTACAAGTTGGGATCAAAATTGCTGGGAGAAATATCGATAACTGCAGATATGCAGATGACAGCACCCTTATGGCAAAAAGTGAAGAACTAAAGAGCCTCTTGATGAAAGTGAAAAAGATGACTTAAAACTCAACATTCAAAAAACTAAAACCATGACATTCAGTCCCATCACTTCATGGCAAATAGAAGGGGGAACAATGGAAACAGTCATAGACTTTATTTTCTTGGGCTTGAAAATCACTGCAGTTGGTGACTGTGGCCATGAAATTAAAAGACACTTACTCCTTGGAAGAAAAGGCAAGAAGAAAAGTCAAGAAGAAAGGAAGAAAAGGCAACGTTGGTAATATGCCAGCCTAGACGGCATATTAAGAAGCAGAGACATTATTTTGCCAACAAAGGTCTGTCTAGTCAAAGCAATGGTTTTTCCAGTAGTCATGTATGGATGTGAGAATTGGACCATAAAGAAAGCTGAACACCAAAGAATTGATGCTTTAAAACTTAGGTGTTGGAGAAGACTCTTGAGAGTCCCTTGGACAGCAAGGAGATCAAATCAGTAAATCCNCTAGTCAAAGCAATGGTTTTTCCAGTAGTCATGTATGGATGTGAGAATTGGACCATAAAGAAAGCTGAACACCAAAGAATTGATGCTTTAAAACTTAGGTGTTGGAGAAGACTCTTGAGAGTCCCTTGGACAGCAAGGAGATCAAATCAGTAAATCCTAAAGGAAATCAGTCTTGAATATTCATCAGAAGAATATTCATCACTGATGCTAAAGCTGAAGCTCCAATACTTTGGCCACCTGATGTGAAGAACTTTCTCATTGGATAAAACCCTGATGGAGCAAAGATTGAAGGCAGGAGGAGAAGGGGATGACAGAAGATGAGATGGTTGGATGGCATCAGTGACTCGATGGACATGAGTTTGCACAAGCTCCAGGAGTTGGTGACGGACAGGAAAGTCTGGTGTGCTGCAGTTCATGGGGTCGCAAAGAGTCGGACATGACTGGGGGAATGAACTAATCTGAACCAACTTCTAATTGTACAATACATTATTGTTGGCTATAGTAACAGTGTTTAGCAGATCTCCATAACTTATTCAAGTAGCTTAACTGAAACTTTATGCCTATTGATCAGTAACTCCTCATTTTCTCTTTCTCTCCAGCCTCTGATAACCACCATTCAACTTTTTGATTCTATGTATTTAATTATTTTAGATACTTCACATAAATGGAATCATGCAGTATTTCTCTTTCTGTGACTGGCTTGTCTTACTTAACATAAGGTCCATCCATATTATATACTGCAGAATTTCCTTCTTTTTTTAAAGCTGAATATATATATATATATAAAATTTTCTTTATTCATTCATCTATTGATGGACATTTAGGTTGTTTTCACATCTTGGCTATTGTGAATAGTCTTGCAGTAATCATGGGAATGCTAATATCTCTGCAAAATACTAACTTCAGTTCTTTTGGATAAATACCAGAAGTAGTATTTCTATTTTTAATTTTTTGAGGAGCCTCCATAATATTTTCTATAGTGACTATACCATTTACATTCCTACCAGTGTAGAATCTGTGTACAAGCATTCACTTGTCTTTTGTTTTTTGATAATTTTGATCTGCATTTCTTTCATTATTAGTGATGTTGATCATTTAAAAATATATCTGTTAGCCATTTGTATCTTCTTTGGGAAGTATCTATTCATGTCCTTAGACCATTTTTTAAATTGAGTTACTAGGCTTTTTTTGTTTATTTGTTATTGAGTTGTAGGAGTTCCTTATATATTTTAGACTTTAGCCTCTTGTCAGATATAAGGTTTGTAAACATATTTTTTATCCCATAGGCTGCCTTGTCATTTTCTTAATGGTTTCTTTTGATATGAAGAAGCTTTTTAGTTTGATATAACCCACTTGTTTATTTGTACTTTTATTGCCTGTGATTTTGGTATCATATCCATGAAATTATCGCCAAGATCATGCCCCTATGTTTTCTTCTAGGGTTTTACACTTCAAGTCATAAGTTTAAGTTTTTAATCTATTTTGATTGGTTTTTTGTATGGTATAAGATAAGGACCAAATTTCATTCTTTTGTGTGTAGATGTCCAATTTTCCCAATATAAATTGTTGAAGATGCAATACTTTCCCCATTGTGTAGTTCTTGGTCAGTTGACCATATTTACATGGATTTATTTATGGGTTCTCCATCCTGTTCCATGGGTCTATATGTCTGTTGTTATTATTATTTTGAAGAAATAGTTATCTATTATATCAGTTAAGAAGAAGAAAAATTGATGCAGTCGCTGTGGAAAATAGTATGGTTGTTTCTCAGAAAATGAAAGTGAAACTTCCATATGATCTGGCAATTCCATTCCTGGGTATATATCTGAATAAGAATAAAAGCACTAATTTGAAAAGACACATGCACCTCAATGTTCATATCAGTATTATTTTCAATAGCCAAGACATAGGAGCAACTCAACTGTCCATCAACAGAGAAATGAATAAAGAAGATATCACTCAGCCATGAAAATAATGAAAATTTGCCATTTGCAGCAACATGAATGGACTTGGAGAGCATTATGCTAAGTAGAGTAAGTCAGATAGAGAAAGTCAGATATAGTGCTAGGGGATTAAAAGGTACAAACTATTATATATAAAATAAGCTGCAAGGATATACTGTGTAGCACAGGGAATATAGCCAATATTGTATAATAACTATAAATAGAGGACAGCCTTTAAAAGTTGTGAATCACTATATATCTGTACATTGCACACCTGTAACTTATGTTGTACACAATATTTTAGTTTTAAAAAAGAATAAAAGTAAGATATTTTACTTTACCATCATTATTACACTCTTTTCCTTTCTTCATGTAGGTACTAGTTTCTGACCTATATAATTTGCCTTCTCTCTGAAGAACTTCTTTTAACATTTCTTGCAAAGCAGATCTACAGGTGACAAATCTCCTTGGCTTCTGTTGGTCTGAGAATGTTTTTATCTCTTCTTCATTGTTGCATAAAAATTTTGCTGAATATAGAATTCCATGTTAGTAGGTCTTTCTCTTTCAACACTTTAAATATTTCACTGTATCTCTTCTTGCTTCCATGGTTTCTGAAGTGAAGTCTTTTATACGGTTTTTTATGGCTCAGTATGTGATATATATTTTTGAATATTCCATGTTCACTTGAAAATAGAGTTTGCTATGCTGTTGTTGAGTGGAGTGTTTATTTAAATCAGATAGGTTGTTGTTAGTGTTTAGTTTTAAATCCTTGCTGAATTTCTGTCTACTAGTTTTATCAATTAATGATAGAGGAGTGTTGAAATCTCCAACTATAATTGTAAATTTGTTTATTTCTCCATCAGTACTTTACAATATCAGTTTTTCTTTCATGTGTTTTGAGGCTCTGTTGTTAGCTGCATACACATTTAGGATTGCGTATTGCAAGGAGATCCAACCAGTCCATTCTGAAGGAGATCAGTCCTGGGATTTCTTTGGAAGGAATGATGCTAAAGCTGAAACTCCAGTACTTTAGCCACCTTATGCAAAGAGTTGACTCACTGGAAAAGACTCTGATGCTGGGAGGGATTGGGGGCAGGAGGAGAAGGGGACGACCGAGGATGAGATGGCTGGATGGCATCACTGACTCGATGGACATGAGTCTGAGTGAACTCTGGGAGTTGGTGATGGACAGGGAGGCCTGGCGTGCTGCGATTCATGGGGTCGCAAAGAGTCGGACACGACTGAACGACTGAACTGAACTGAACTGATTCTTGGTTATTTGCCCCTTTAATCATATAATGCCCTTGTTTTTATTTGTAATTTCATCTGCTCTGAAGTCCACTTTTTCTGATATTAATATGCCATTCCTGGTTTCTTTTCATTAATGTTTGTGTGATATATCTCTGGCATGTCATTTAAGATCAGATTCATACCCAGGAGTTCATGGACAGTTTTATGGGGTCACTTTCCTGAGCTCCTCCATTTCTGCAGTCTCCCAAGTACTTTCCAGTTAGGGGGACGCCCCTTCTTGGTCCTCCAGCCAGAAAAGTAGGAACTTAATTTATCCTGTTCTGCCATTCATTTCCTATGATTATGTTTGTATCAGGAGCCCAATGACAACATGACACAGAAAGGAAATAAAAGCAAAATAGGTTCATTCCACCTTCTTGGTATCACAGCCCCTTTGATCAGAGAGGAAAATCCTCCTCCCTTGAAGTTTTAAGTGACTACAAGACTCTACTGCCATCATGGTGGCTTCCAGGAGACCCCTTTCTTTCTCCTGAAGACTGAACTAAATAAATGGCCTTTCCTAGAGATCTTTCTGTCTACACTGAAACTTACTTCTGAGCTTTGGGCTACTTTGAGTCCAGGCTGGAGGATAGCAAAGGGAAAAAGTAGTAAACGTATCACCACATGAGTGACTCTTGCTATTTACCTTTCAGGTTTTTTGTTTTTTTTTTTTAAGCTGCACTTTGCAGCATGTGGGATCTTAGTTCCCTGACCAGGGATTGAACCCATGCTCCTGGCAATGGGAGTGCAGAGTCTTAACCACTGGATTGCCAGGGAAGTCCCTACTTTTCAGTTTTTAAATAGTTGTTCCGTGTGTTCTGTACATGTTTTATAGCTGCATTCAGTAGGAGAGACAAGGAATATGTTGTTTCCATCCTTCCTGGAAACGTAACCCCAGGCCACAGAAATATAATTGTCTCCACCTTCACCCTGATTCTGCAATTGTCTGAACTATTTCATTTAAGTGTGCTGTATAGACAGTTATATCCTCTGCAAACAATAACGTGTGTTTTTCTTTCCTTTATTTATACCTCATTTATTTTTCTTGTCTATTGCATTAGCTAGAACTCCCACAAAAATATTAGAGGTGATTGTGGTCACTTTTGTCTTATTTCAGACTCTGATACATCTTGCTTGGCAGAATTTTCCACACACCTCTCATAATCACTGGATATAGAGTGTTATAAATAGACACATGTCATGGACAGATGAACACGGTGAAGAAGCACCTAACATTTGAGGTAAATCAGCACCATGAAAGAGAGACACTGACCTCAACAAGCAGAATTAAATTCAAAGAAGCATGTACTAGAGCAAACAGAATAAGACTTTAAAATAAGCAATATTCTCAAAGAATTAAGGAAGGATATTGCATTTATAAATCATCAATAGGTTTTTATGAAAGAGGAAATTAGAGATTTTAGAGAGTAGACAAATGATTATAAAAATATTGAAAACTCAGTCAATATACCTTAGCTGAATAAGCACAGATGAAGAGTTAATTGATGATCTGGAAGATGGAGCCAAAATTTTTTACTAGAATGCAGCCAAAAAAAAAAAAAAAAACAACAACAGAGAAATGGAAAATGTGAAAGAAAAATAAAGAGAAAGGAAAAATAGATCCATAAGTTCTAATAATCATCTAAAACAATTTCTAGGGGAGACCAAACTATTCAAAGAAATAACAAACGAAATACTTTCTTAGNAAAAAAAAAAAAAAAACAACAACAGAGAAATGGAAAATGTGAAAGAAAAATAAAGAGAAAGGAATAATAGATCCATAAGTTCTAATAATCATCTAAAACAATTTCTAGGGGAGACCAAACTATTCAAAGAAATAACAAACGAAATACTTTCTTAGCTCAAGAAAGACAAAGTATACAGATTGAAAGGTGCCAGAATGCTGGCTGAGGTAAATGAGAAAACACTTACATTTTATACATCAGATTATCCTTTTCCACCTTCCTCTGTATATCTGGAGGCTGACTACTATTGACTTCATCATCAAGGATATGTTGCTTTCTTGTTTTGGGGGTTTGGCCAGTTAGAGGCAGTGGCAAGAGATTAAAGGACTAGGGGGCAAGGGAATGAGGCTATTTATTTCCCCAGCCTCCTCCCAGGTGAGGCATGGTCCAGCAATGGCTTTATTATGCTACAGCTCCTGGCAGGAAGTCTCTCTCACATAGCTACAGCTCCCAGAGACTAGAAATAACAAGAAAGTATTATCAACTGTAGGCCTGAAGGAATGAGAGGGAAGAGAACAACTTTTGAAACTGAAGAGAGATATAGCTGGTGTGATCACTAGGAAACCAGGCTTAAAAATAAAAACAAAAATTAAAAGAATCTATCTGAGAACTTAGTGGCTCCAGAACACAGGGAATACAAAATCTACAGAATTAACCCAGGAAAGTCACTGAACAAATGAGCAGTATCAACAACAACTCCCCAACAACAACAATAACAACAAAAACACAGCAATAATAAATCTTGGAGGAGTGTAACCTAATACTTCCTAAAGGAGATCAGTCCTAGGTGTTCATTGGAGGGCCTGATGTTGAGGCTGAAACTCCAATACTTTGGCCACTTGATGCGAAGAGCTGACTCATTTGAAAAGACCCTAATGCTGGGAAAGATTGAGGGCAGGAGAAGGGGGTGACAGAGGATGAGGTGGTTGGATGGCATCACCGACTCAATGGACATGAGTTTGGGTAGGCTCTGGGAGTTGGTGATGGACAGCAAGGCNTGATGTTGAGGCTGAAACTCCAATACTTTGGCCACTTGATGCGAAGAGCTGACTCATTTGAAAAGACCCTAATGCTGGGAAAGATTGAGGGCAGGAGAAGGGGGTGACAGAGGATGAGGTGGTTGGATGGCATCACCGACTCAATGGACATGAGTTTGGGTAGGCTCTGGGAGTTGGTGATGGACAGCAAGGCCTGGTATGTTGCAGTTCATGGGGTTGCAGAGAGTTGGACATGACTGAGTGACTGAGCTGAACTGTAGTAGAATTGTTATTATATATTACTTTAAATGTCTGATTTTAAAAAATTATTAGACCTGCAAAGAGACAGGAAGGTATGGCACATATGCAAAAAAGAGAGCAGTTATTAGAAACTGTTCCACGAGGAAACCTGGACATTGGACTAACTAGATCAAGACTTTAAATCAGGTCTTAGAAATATATTAAAACCATGTCTAAACAATTAAAGCAAAGTAGGAGAATGATTTCTTACCAGACAGAAAAATATCTATGTCACAGTCACATTGATGAAAACCAAAGAAAAAGAGAAAGCTTTAAAAGCTACTAGAGAAAAGTAACTTATCACATACAAGAAATCCCTTACTTTTCATCAGAAACAAAGGCAGTCAGAAGACAGCATAATGGCATATTCAAAATGTTGAAAGAAAAGGACCAGTCAGTCAAGAATTCTATATCTGAAGGAATTATCACTCAAGAATGAAATATATTCCCAGATAAACAAAGATCAAGAGAATTTGTTACTAGTAGATATACACTATGAGAAACACTAAAGAGAGTCCTTCAGGCTGTAAAGATGGTAACTTGAATCCATACAAAGAAATAGTGTGCCGACAAAGGTAACTACATACATACATTTAAAGGCAGTATAAAATAAAGTTTTACCCTTTTTTTTCTCTTAATTTAAAAGGTGCACACATACACCAATAATTACAAACATGTGTTAATGGCATTACAGTCTATATAGAGGAATGACGATAATAGTACAAAAGAGGGAGGGTAGAGGGAGCTCTATTGGAATATATAGTTTTTATATACTATTGGAATTAAGTTAGTATTAATCTGAGCCAGATTATTTTAAGACATACATTGTAATCCTCAGAGCAATCATTAAGAAAATTGTTCAAAAATATAATAATAATAGCAAAGGAACTTTAATGGTAGACTGCAATGGCAACCCACTCCAGTACTCTAGTCTGGCAAATCCCATGGACGGAGGAGCCTGGTGGGCTGCAGTCCATGGGGTCGCTAGGAGTCAGACACGACTGAGCGACTTCCCTTTCACTTTTCACTTTCATGCATTGGAGAAGGAAATGGCAACCCACTCCAGTGTTCTTGCCTAGAGAATCCCAGGGACGAGGGAGCCTGGTGGGCTGCTGTCTCTGGGGTCGCACAGAGTCAGACACGACTGAAGTGACTTAAAAGCAGCAGCAGCAAGAAATATGTGAATGTGAAAAGTGAAAGTTGCTCAGTCATGTCTGACTTTTTGTGACCCCATGAACTATAGCACACCAGGCTCCTCTGTCCATGGAATTCTCCAGGCAAGAATATTGGAATGGGTCGCCATTCCCTGCTCCAGGGGATCTTCCCAACCCAAGGATCAAACCCAGGTCTCCTGTACTGGCAGGTGGATTCTTTACAGTCTGAGCACCAGGGAATATATATTTAATACAAAAGAAGGCAAAAATGGAAGAACAGAAGAACAAGAAAGAAATAGGACATATAGAAAACAAATAGCAAAATGACAGACACGAATTCTAACACATCAATCATAAAATTAAATGTGAATGGATTAAAAACCTCAATCACAAGGCAGAATATAACTCCATGCCTTCCTAGACCAAATGTGGTATACAGCCTCCATGATATCTTAGCACACTCTCATTCCTGCCTCCCATGAGTATTCTGAGCTATTATTCTGTGGATAGGAGGATTGTAGATAGAATTGTCAAACTAACTTTGAATGGTCCATATGTTCCATCTCTAGATCAGTCTAGAAAAAGATATTCAAGATAAGGGAGGGAGAGTAAGAAAATGCCAATCACATTGTCCTAATTTCTAGAATGCTGGACCTGTGAACCATAGAGGATATTTGGAGTTGAAGGACACACTTACAAATTTATAGCTACTACTTTCCAGCCAAACTGCCCTTCTTTGTTGAGGTTTCTTAAGAACGGTTAAGGCCTTAGAAGCATAATCTTTCAGGGGATTAGGGAAGGTCTTCTTTGGCCCCCATCTTGGACTACTATGGCCTTATTCCTCATATATCATTAAAAAGAGTATCTCTGAAAATGTAGTAGGCACAGCCTAATGCCAGAAGATATGCCTAGATGAGGTACTTGCACAATGGATGCTTTTCAAGAAGTCATATCTAATCCAGTGCTATAGAAGACTATCTCTAATTTTTAAAATGGATCTGCTGCCTCCCACATGCCAAGCTTTGGCTGGTATTTGCTGTAGGTCTGGTGTAGTTTCCTGCTATATCACATGGAAATTCTGTTAGGTTTTCCTATGTGGTCTGTGATTATGATGGTGGTTTGAGGAATCAAAGAGTGAAGCCTGTAATTAGAGGGTCAAGACGTGCTCAGGGTGCAAATATTTTTAGATCCTGACCTCATTCATCTCACACGCTAGCAAAGTAATGCTCAAACTTCTCCAAGCCAGGCTTCAACAGTACGTGAACCATGAACTTCCAGATGTTCAACCTGGATTTAGAAAAGGCACAGGAACCAGAAATCAAATTGCCGACATCCGTTGGATCATCGAAAAAGCAAGAGAGTTCCAGAAAAACATCTACTTCTGCTTTATTGACTATGCCAAAGCCTTTGACTGTTTGGATCTCAGCAGACTGTGGAGAATTCTTCAAGATATGGGAATATCAGACCACATGACCTGCCTCCTGAGAAATCTGTGTGCAGGTCAAGAAACAACAGTTAGAACTGGACATGGAACAACAGACTGGTACCAAATTGGGAAAGGAGTATGTCAAGGCTGTATATTGTCATCCTGCTTATTTAACTTATATGTAGAGTACATCATGAGAAATTCAGGGTTAGATGAAGCACAAGCTGGAATCAAGATTTCTGGGACAAATATCAATAACCTCAGATATGCAGATGACACCACCCTTATGGCAGAAAGAGAAGAGGAACTAAAGAGCCTCTTGATGAAAGTCAAAGAGGAGAGTGAAAGGTTGGCTTGCAACTCAACATTCAGAAAACTAAGATCATGGCATCTGGCCCCATCACTTCATGGCAAATAGATGGGGAAACAGTGACAGACTTTAGTTTTGGGGGCTCCAAAATCACTGCAGATGATGATTGCAGCCATTAAATTAAAAGACACTTGCCCCTTGGAAGGAAAGTTATGACCAACCTAGACAGCATATTAAAAAGCAGAGACATTACTTTGCCAACAAAGGTCCATCTAGTCAAGGCTATGGTTTTTCCAGTAGTCATGTATGGATGTGAGAGTTGGACTATAAAGAAAGCTGAGCACTGAAGAATTGATACTTTTGAACTGTAGTCTTGGAGAAACTCTTGAGAGTTCCTTGGACTGCAAGGAAATCCAGCCAGTCTATCCTAAAGGAGATCAGTCCTGAATATTCATTGGAAGGACTGATGTTGAAGCTAAAACTCCAATACTTTGGCCACCTGATGAGAAGAACTGACTCACTGGAAAAGACCCTGATGCTGGGAAATATTGAAGGCTGGAGGAGAAGGGGACGACAGAAGATGAGATAGTTGGATGGCATCACCGACTCAATAGATATAAGTTTGAGTAAGCTACAGGAGTTGGTGATGGACAGGGAGGCCTGGCGTGCTACAGTCCATTGATCACAAAGAGTTGGACACAACTGAGAGACTGAACTGAACTGAACCATACCACTCCAATATATAAATCCCACCAATGTTTGTGGTTATATTAAAAAATAATCATCTTTTGAATGGGGTCACAGAGTTGGACACGACTGGGTGACTGAACTGAACTGAATAAAGTATTTATAGATTAAAGGATATGTTACCTGGATTATGATTATCAATTCAATGTGTATGGGAGGAATGGTGGGTACAAATGAAACCAGATTGATCATATGTTAATTCTTGAAGCTGAGTGGTAGGTCCATGGAGGTTTATCATGTGATTCTTTTTAATTTGTTATATGTTTGAAAAATTCCATGATTAGAAGCAAAATAAAACAATACAAGCAAAACAGTAGCAACAGCAAAAAAACCCCAAAAACCTCTAAAGTCTCCTACCATTCTTAGAACAAAATCAACTCGTAACCATGGCTTAAGAAGCCCTACTTAATCTTGCTGCTAACCACCTCTCTGACTTTATCTCCCACCACTTCCCTGTCTGTCTACTTTCCTTTAGCCATATGAGCCTTCTTGCTTTGCCTTAAACACACCAACATCCACCTCAAGACATGTTCTTTCTACCTGGAATGCCTGACCCCATGGCTACATGATTTGTTCCTTTTCATTATTCAGCTTCTCAGATTCAATATCTCTTCCTTAGAGAAGCCTTCTCTGAAAACTTTTTGTTATAGTGAGACACATAAGTGTACTATTTCGAGCCCCCTCTTAATATAGACAGGTCTCCTTATATAGTCTTACCTGGCTATAACATCTAAAGTAGCTCCCACCCTCTGACCACTCTATTTTATTTTCTTATAAAACTTACCACTACCTGAAAACTTAACATTTTTCTTGTTTATTATCTGCCTTCCTCACTAAACTATAAGCTCCAAGAGGGCAGAAGCTAGTACATAGTACATTGAGGTATGCAGTGAATTTTGGTTAAATGAAAAAATGAATGACTCCCCAGATGGAGATTAGTGGATCACCTAGCATGCTTGGGAAGATAAGTGCTCACATTTGCTGCTATGTCCATGTAGAAGAGATAGAGTCCTCTAATACGGCAGGGAACAGTCTTGCCCAACATAACTCACAGATACGTTGTGCTTACTCTCTGTTCAAATTGGTAACAATGAGGTATCTAAGGTGGGAAGTTCTTTGAAATAGTGTCTGGCACATAGTAAGCTCTCAATCATGGTTAGCTATTATTATCTGAATTAGAGCCATGGCTCTAATACCAGCCAGCTTCAAGAATTAACATATGACCAATCTCATTTCATTTGTACCCACCACTCCTCCCATACACATTGAATTAACAATCATAATCCAGGTAACGTATCCTTTAATCCATAAATACTTAATATATAACTTCAAAAGATGACTGTTTTTAAATATAACCACAAACATTGGTGGGATTTATATATCGAAGTGGTACGATTCAGTTCAGTTCAGTATTCCATGGAATATTGTCCATGGAATTCTCCAGGCAGAATACTGGAGTGGGTAGCCTTTCCCTTCTCCAGGGGATCTTCCCAACCCAGGGATCAAACCCAGGCAGGCGGATTCTTTACCAGCTGAGCCACAAGGGAAGTTCAAGAACACTGGAGTGGGTAGCCTATCCNAGAATACTGGAGTGGGTAGCCTTTCCCTTCTCCAGGGGATCTTCCCAACCCAGGGATCAAACCCAGGCAGGCGGATTCTTTACCAGCTGAGCCACAAGGGAAGTTCAAGAACACTGGAGTGGGTAGCCTATCCCTTCTCCAGTGGGTCTTCCCAACCCAGGAATTGAACCAGGGTCTCCTGCACTGCAGGAGGATTCTTTACCAGCTGAGCTACCAGGGAAGCCCTTCTCACATAGTAAGCTCTCAATAATCGCTAGCTATTATTATCTGAATTAGAAAGAGCCCAGATTTTCTTTTGTCTGTGGGGCATGAAGGATCTTAGTTCCCCAACTGGGGATTGAACCTGCGCTTCCTGCTGTGGAAGCACAGAGTCTTAGGGAAGTCCCAGAAAGAGTCCCAGATTTTCAGTTTGTTTATTTATACCCTGCCTCATTCCAGAAAAGACCTGAGAGAGTAGGCCTTGGAGTCAGTTAAAACTGGGCTTTAATCTTGGCAAAGTCACTTAAAAGTCACCAAGTCACACTTTAAGTGTGAGACCTTGAATTAAATACTTCTCTGAGCTTCCTTCCTTCTTTTCAAATGTTTAGGTTCAAATCGGTAGAGAAAATGATGAGAAAAGAAAACTTTTTCTTCAGTTCAGAAAAAAAGCAGAAACAAGGTAAATAAAAAACACAAAATAAAGCAGATTTAAGTCCAAACACATCAGCAGCAAAAATAGATATGTGAAAAGGCTGAAATCACCTGTTAAATCACAGAGATTCTAGCTTGGGTATGAAAGGAAAATAATAGCTAAAATAAAATGACACAGAAAGGTTGAAAAAAATATAAAAGAATAGAAAATGATATGCCAGACAACTAATAGAAAGGAAGTAAACATTGTTATTAGCAAATGAAATAACATTAAAAGGGACAAATAGGGAAATTTCATGTTGATTCAAAGAACCATTCTCCAGAAAGATAGGCATATAATAATAATATGCACCTTAAAAGTAGTACCAAAATATATAAGATAAAAATTACAAAGAAGTGTTACCAATTCCATAATTAAAGCAGGAGACTTTAACACACCACTCTTAGAAATGGAAAGATAACTAGATAAAACATTAAGAATATAGAGATGTTAACAATACTAACAAGTTTGATGATGTAAATAGTAGGTATAGATATAAAACTTTGCACCTAGCAGTTAAAAATACACATTTTTCTAGATGCATGTGGAGTTTTTATACAAATTGACGGTGTTGACAATTAAAAAAATTATGTTATACTGACCATATGTACTGATCATAATGCAATAAAAGATCAATAATAGAAAGATAAATATTCATACATTAGTATATTCAAAAATATTCCAAATAATTCGACAGTTGAGAAAATGAAAATCATAGATTACTTGGAGACATCAAAATCTGTGGGAAGCAGCCAAAGTTCTACTTAGAGAAAATTATAGCCATAAAGACATTTGTCTCTAAACAGGAAGGTTTAAAAATGGATGGACCAAGCATACAACTCCAGTAACTAGATAAACTTGAGTTTTCAGCTTGAAGTGAAATATCATGGACAAATTATTACTCTTCCAAATCTGGATATCAATTCTCTAATTTATGTTCTTAACAGTGCTAAATTGAATGTTATTGGGTGGCTGCCATAGCAGTATTCATTATCAGCTGGTAAGTAACAGAGATGTAGAGACTTTCTCCTGTGAAATCCACACGTGACTGATTTAAAAAGTAGTCTCTCTCTAAACAGGAAGGGCATGAGTTCTAACTTAAGTTACTCTTGTAATCTGTGTCCAGAACAGATATGAATTCTGTTGATTTAAACAAGTTCCACTTCTCTTGATGGAAAAGGACACATTTTAGTGGTACAATTTGGAACTTCAGGCTATAGAGGAAGTATAAAAGAATAAGCCCTTCTGGTGGGGATTGTAAAGGCTATCTCCCAAAGCATGAGTGTGAGGAAAGCCATATTCTCTAATGAGCAGAATATTGCATCAGGTGCTACAGTGGCCCTGAACATGCCATTGAGGTGGGTGGAAAGACCTCAGAAATATGATATGATGATACATGGGCAATGTATAACACTGAACAATTTGGGGAAGGAATGAATAGAGAGCTAATGAAGTTTCTTTGATCTAAAATTACTGAGGAAATTCAGGCAAAATGTGATAACTGTGTCCCAAGTATTCAGTAAAACCATTGCCTTTGTGAGTAACCCATAAGAAAATAAGAAAATAAATCAGCTACCAAATCCCTAGAATGAATTAATCTTTTCCTTTAGAATAAGATGGTCATTACCTGGGCAACATAAGGTGTATTGCCACTTGTCATGCCTGGTGAGCCTTACCTGGAATCGGAGCGCATCCATGATGGCACAGGTGTGCTGGGAGGCATTTTTGTGTGGATGCATTCTGCCCATGATAGAGTTTGAGAGATAGTTGCAATGGAAATTATTTCAATTGGCAGAAATTAAAAAGTGATAAGTACTCCTGTCATTATCCAAAAATGCCCTGAATTGAAATTTAAAGAACTTCAATAAACATGGAGGGGTCCCTCTGACCAAAACAGAAACAGGTAGAATGAGTACCTGGGCTTTTGAGTCTATGCATATAATGCTACAAGGAGGATGCTCCCAGTTTCCTACCTGCCTTCCTGATATTTGTAAGGGAGCCCTATCTGACCATTAACACCTGTTTGGGATCAGTGGTAAGGACCCAGATGGGTGGATAAGGGCCCTGTTTCCAGATAAGCCAAGAGGCATGCCCCCATCTGCTGATAGGCAGATGATGGTGGCAACACAGTACCCCAGACATAAAAGAAAACCACTGAAGCATCTGTGGAAGGCACCCAAACGACTGCTCAGAGATCAGGTTTTGCTACAACATGTAAAAGCTACTATATTGCTGGACAGCAATTCTGTATTGAGTAGTGAACTGGTTAGAATGCTTACCACCTTACAAAGTGTAGCTGGAAGAGGAAATGGAAGCTGGACTCATTACGCAATGATTTTAAAAACTCAAGCAGTATCAGCATTGCCTGGAGGAATTGTTAAAACACAGATGGCTAAGGCCCATGCCAGAATTCCTGATTGAGCAGGTCTGGGGTGAGGCCAAGAACTTCCATTTCCAACAAGCTTCCAGGTGAATGCTGATACTGCTGGCCTAGGGACCACACTTTGAGAATCACTGACTTAATGCATCATAACAGACTTTACCCATCAGAGAAGTAATTAGGAAAGGTGAAAAGTGAAAGTGAAAGTGAAGTCGCTCAGTCGTGTCCGACTCTTTGCGATCCCATGGACTGTAGCCTACCAGGCTCCTCTGTCCATGGGATTTTCCAGATGATAGTACTGGAGTGGATTGCCCTTTCCTTCTCTAGGGGATCTTCCCAAACCAGGGATTGAACCCGGGTCTCCCACACTGTAGACAGACACTTTACTGTCTGAGCCACCGGGGAAGTCCTAATTAGGANGTCGTGTCCGACTCTTTGCGATCCCATGGACTGTAGCCTACCAGGCTCCTCTGTCCATGGGATTTTCCAGATGATAGTACTGGAGTGGATTGCCCTTTCCTTCTCTAGGGGATCTTCCCAAACCAGGGATTGAACCCGGGTCTCCCACACTGTAGACAGACACTTTACTGTCTGAGCCACCGGGGAAGTCCTAATTAGGAAAGGAGATACTCCCAACTCAGAGCAATAATGATAATTATCAGGTTACTGTTTTTTTTCTCAAAGCTGCTCAAAAAAGGAGAACTTGGGGAAAGATACTGAATTGGTGGGCCAAATTTTCAAGAGGCTCTTTTGTCTTTGATAGGGGTCAGTAACTCTTTCCAAAGCACCAGGAATTAGCAAGCCTCCTCCTACAGAACTGTTTCCAGTAACTTCAGAGTTTGAACTGGGAGATGTTTCTGTGACAGTGATGCAACTAGTGTTCTTCAGAAGAGAATGGTCTTAATGTGTAACTGGGGAATCCAGGGACAGTCTTCCTCAGAGCAACGTTGGGAAATCCAACATGATGACTAACCTGAAGTTAGCTAACAATGCCAAAGATCCATCTCATGTAACTAGCTGCTGCCTCATGTACTGAGACTCCTGATGTACACTGCTGCCCCAGACTCGCCTAACTCACTGAAGCAGGTGGCAGTACTCTTCTTTGCAAGGGCACAAAGGGTTCCACTGGAGAAGGCAATAGCAACCTACTCCAGTATTCTTGCCTGGAGAATCCCATGGACAGAGGAGCCTGGTGGGCTACAGTCCATGGGGTCAGAAGAGTCGGACATGACTGAGTGACTATACCAGCACCACCACCAAAGGGTTCCACTAGGATGCTTGTCCCTCATCAGCCTTACTCCTGGTGAGAAAAGAGGGCATCTCTTCNCTACTCCAGTATTCTTGCCTGGAGAATCCCATGGACAGAGGAGCCTGGTGGGCTACAGTCCATGGGGTCAGAAGAGTCGGACATGACTGAGTGACTATACCAGCACCACCACCAAAGGGTTCCACTAGGATGCTTGTCCCTCATCAGCCTTACTCCTGGTGAGAAAAGAGGGCATCTCTTCACATTATAAGTCACTCCAAATATTTTCCCCAACTTCATCTCAGATGAGGAGGAGACCATTAACCACAATAATGTACTGTTTTTTTTTTGTTTGTTTGTTTGCTTGTTTTTTAACAAGAGGGAATGGATAGCAATAGAGAGTCATGTTGGTCCAGAGGTACTTCATCTGAACAATGCAAAGGTCTCAGGGCCAAGAGCCTTTCCTGCTGGTCTTGGCCACATGGAGGCAACAGATCTTGCCATCTTTGACCACAACAAATGATAGAAGAAGAGGGCCAGGCAATGTGGGTGGAAGTGGGGGTAAAGGAGTAACACAGGAAAGAAAGAGAGGCACTGAGGGATGAAAGCCTTCTAGGTACCAACCTGAGGCAAACTCTCTGGACTAAATGACTATTAGCTGGCAACAGTGGAGAAATGGTTCACATTGTTTTCTAGATTTCAAATGTGTTTGGGTTGGCCATAAGTAAAAGATTTCTTTTTTAATCCTATAACTAATTCTATTCTTGTAAGGCATGATGGATCATAATTGCAGTGTTGCATAGATAAAATAAAGTGGTAAGTCCAGGACCTGAAGCAAAAAAGTAACAGGAATTACCACTTATTAAACACTGACTTTGTGTTCAGGCTCAGTACTAAGCCTGAACCCCATTATCTCATTTCATCCTTTCAACCATCCTCTATGGTAGTCTAGCATTTTACAAATGAGGAACTAAGGCTTTGAGAGATAAACTTTCTTACCCACTATGACACAGAAAGAAAATTAGCAGTGTTTGGCTGGAAAAAAAAGAACAAACTAAAAACAAAAAGAAGAAAGGGAATAATAAAGATTAGAATGGAAATAACAAAACAAAGTAGAAAATCTATAGAGGAAAGCAATGAAACCAAAAGTTAGTTCTTTGAAACTATAAAGAAAATTAGCAAACTTTTGGCAAGGTTAAGAAATAAACAGAGAGGACTCAAATTACTAAAATCAGGAAAGAAAGAGGAGACATCACTACTAACCTTTTAGATATATATGAATTACAAAGAAATACTACAGATAACTGTATGCAAACAAACAAGACAACTTTGATGAAATGGGCAATTTCCTAGAAAGATTCAAACGACTGAAACAGACCTAGGAAGAAGTTGATAATCTGAAAAGAACTATAAAAATAAAGACAATGAATTAAAAACAACAACAGCAACTACCCACAAAGAAAAGACTAGGGCAAAATGGTTTCACTGGCGAATTCTACCAAATGTTTAAAGAAGAAATATCAATCCTTTGCAGATTTTTCCAAAAACCAGAATAGAGAACATTTCCCAGCTCATTCTTTGGCAACAGTATTGTCCTGATAACAAAGTCAGACAAAGACACCACAAAAAAAGAATATTACAGACCAATATCTCTCAGTGAATACAATCATAACAGTTCTCAACAAAATAATAACAAATATAATTTGGCAGCATTTAAAATGGATTATCCACAATGACCCAGTGGGATTTGTATCAAGAATTCAAGGTTGGTTCAATGTATGAAAACTGATCTATGTAATATACCATATAAATATAATAAAAAGAATTCACATGATTATCTCATAGATGAAGAGATAGTATTTGGCAAAAATCCAACACCCTTTCATGATACAAACATGAAACAAACCAGGAATAGGAGGGGGCTTCCTCAATCTGATAAAGGATATATATGAAAGACCCACATCAAAAGTTCTTCTAAGATCAAGAAAAAATCAAGGATGTCTATTTTCACCACTTCTATTCAACATTGTACTGGAAGTTTAAGCCAAGAAAATAATGCAAGAAAAATCAAATAAAAGGCATCCAATTTAGAAAAAAGAATTAAAACTTTATTTACAGATGACATGATCCTCTTGGTAAGAAAATCCTATGAAATACACACACAGACATACACAAATCTGTTAGAGTTAACAAATAAGTTCTGCCAAGTTGCAGGATACAAGGTCAATATACAAAAATTAATTGTATTTCTATAAACTTGTAATCTGAAAAGAAATTAAGAAAATTCTGATTATAGCTATATAAATGCTGCTGCTGCTGCTAGGTCACTTCAGTAGTGTCCGACTCTGTGCGACCCCATAGATGGCAGTCCACCAGGCTCCCCCGTCCCTGGGATTCACCAGGCAAGAATACTGCAGTGGGCTGCCATTTCCTTCTCCAATGCATGAAAGTGAAAAGTGAAAGTGAAGTCGCTCAGTTGTGTCCGACTCTCAGCGACCCCATGGACTGCAGCCTTCCAGGCTCCTCTGTCCATGGGATTTTCCAGGCAAGAGTACTGGAGTGGGATGCCATTGCCTTCGCCTAACTGTATAAATATTTAGGTATAAATTTAACAAAAGAGGTATAAGACTTGTACACTGAAAACTGTAAAACGTTGCTGAAACAAAGAGAAGACCTAAAAAGATTGAATGACATCTATGTTCAAGAATTGGAAATCTTGATATTATGATGATAATACTTCCAAATTAATCCACAGATCCTACCCAATCCCTACCAAAATCTCAACTAGTTTTTTGGTTTTTTTTTTTGCAGAATTAGACAAGCTGATCCTTACAATCATATGGAAATACAAGGAACCCAGAACAGTGAATCTTAAACAGAAAGAAAAAAGTTGGAGAACTCACACTTCTTGATTTCAAAACTTACTACAATGCTACAATAATCATGGCAGTGTTGTACTAACATTAGGATAGACATTGAGCTCAATGGGATAGAATTGAGAAGTCAGAAATAAACTCTTGCATTTATGGGAAACTGATTTTCAAGAAGGATCAATACTATTCAATGGGGGAAAGAATAATGACTTTAACAAATAATGCTGGAACAACTGGAAATCCACATGCAAAAGAATGAAGTTGAACCCCTACCTCACAGTATACACAAAAGTTAACTCCAAATGCACCATAGACCCGAATGTAAAAGCAAAAAGTATAAAACTGTTAGAAGGAAACCTAAGAGTTAATCTCCATGTCCTTAGAAATGATACCAAAAGCACAAGTGGCAAAATAAAACACAGATAAGTTAGACTTTATAAAAATTAAAAACTGTTTTGATTCAAAGTGTACCAGCAAGAAAGTGAAAGGGTAGCACACAGAATGGGAGAAAATATTTGCAAATCTGATAAGGGATTTATATCTAGAATATATAGTGAACCCTTACAAAGAAATAATAAAAAAATAAATAACCCAGCTGAAAATTTGGCAAATGAATTGAATAAACATTTCTCCAAAGAAGAGTCACAGATGGTCAATAAGCACATGAAAAGATGTTCAACATGTTAACCATCATGGAAATATAAATCAAAAGCACAATGAAATACCCACTAGGATTGTTATAATCAAAAAGAAAAATAATAACAAGTGTTGGTGAGGATATGGGGAAAATGAAATAAGAGTCTTCTGCTGGTTGGAATGTAAACTGGTCCACCACTGTAGGAAACTGTCTGGTGGTCTCTCAAATAGTTTAAGTTACCATATAACCCTAGAAACTCCTAGAAAATGAAAACATGTTCACAGAAAACTTGTATACTTGTCCACAAATCTTCACACAGCAGTTTTAGTAATAGCCAAAAGTGGAAACAATCAAAATGCCCAGTAGCTAAAAAATAGATACATAAATTACAGCATATTCATCCAGTAGAATATTATTTTACAATCAAAATACTGATAGATGCTACAACATGGACGAACCTGGAAAACATTAAGCTAAGTGAAAGAAACCGTATATTGTATGATTCCATTTATATGAAATTTAATAAAATAGGCAAATCCATAGAGACAGAACACAGACAGGTTGTTGCCAGGAGCTGGAGGGGTGGCAAGGACTTTCTCCTTGACCAAACTTTAATCAGGTTCCTCTAAGTCCTTTTCTTGACTAGGTTCTTGTCCTTTGGCCTTGTTCTCAGGCAAGAATCTCCCAATCTTAATATCTGATCACAGTTCAGTTCAGTCACTCAGTCATGTCCGACTCTTTGTGACCCCATGAATCTCACCATGCCTGGCCTCCCTGTCCGTCACCAACTCCCAGAGTTCACTCAAACTCATGTTCATCGAGTCAGTGATGCCATCCAGCCATCTCATCCTCGGTCGTCCCCTTCTCCTCCTGCCCCCAATCCCTTCCCGCATCAGGGTCTTTTCCAGTGAGTCAACTCTTCGCATGAGGTGGCCAAAGTATTGGAGTTTCAGCTTTAGCATCAGTCCTTCCAATGAACACCCAAGACCAATCTCATTTAGGATGGACTGGTTGGACCTCCTTGCAGTCCAAGGGACTCTCAAGAGTCTTCTGCAACACCACAGTTCAAAAGCATCAATTCTTCAGTGCTCAGCTTTCTTCATAGTCAAACTCTCACATCCATACATGACTACTGGAAAAACCATAGCCTCGACTAGACATACCTTTTTTGGCAAAGTAATGTCTCTGCTTTTTAATGTGCTGTCTAGGTCAGCCAAAACTTTCTTCCAAGGAGCAAGTGTTTTTTAATTTCATGGCTGCAGTCACCATCTGCAGTGACTTTGGAGCCCCCAAAATAAAGTCTGCCACCGTTTCCACTGTTTCCCCATCTATTTGCCATGAAGTGATGGGACCAGGTGCTATGATCTTAGTTTTCTGAATGTTGAGCTTTAAGCCAACTTTTCACTCTCCTCTTTCACTTTCATCAAAAGGCTTTTTAGTTCCTCTTTACTTTCTGCCATAAGGGTGGTATTATTGATATTTCTCCCGACAGTCTCGATTCCAGCTTGTGCTTCATTCAGCCCAGCGTTTCTCATGATGTACTTTGCATATAAGTTAAATAAGCAGGGTGACAAGAAGTAGCCAATTTCCTTATTTTCATTAAATCAATCCAAATCTGACTTTTATCCTCAATTCCTGTACTCTTGGGAAACTTAATCTCAGTTATTACCAGATCTTTTCCCCCACCACAGAGTTAGGCAAATATTGGGGTCAAAAGTGGAGCTAAAACTTTGGTAAGACTCCTCCTCTCTCCAGTTGTTGGTTCAGGCAAGCAGTTTATAGCCAGGCTCTGTTCTGATTAGTCATTGCCTTATTTTGACTGGTTGGACAGCGTGGCCTTCATTCAATTTTTTTTTTTTTTTTAGATTTTTATTTATTTATTTATTTATTTTTTTACACGAACTCCCAAACATGAACCCCCCTCCCACCTCTCACCCCACATCTTCCCTCCAGATCATCCCCATACACCAGCCCCAAGCATCCTGCATCCTGCATTGAACATAGACTGGCAATTCATTTCTTACATGATAGTATACATATTTCAATGCTATTCTCCCAAATCATCCCCCCCTCTCCCTCTCCCTCTCCTTCTCCCTCAGAGTCCATAAGTCCGCTCTACACATCTGTATCTCTTTTGCTGTCTTGCATACAGGGTCCTCATTACCATCTTGACCACTGCCCTTGGGCTACAGGAGTCAGATGGAATTCCACCTGCCTTAGCTTGGTCCCAAGGTTTCCTGATTCTGCTTCCTGCCAGTATTCCTGGACTCATCTCTTGCCATACTCCCCTCCCCAGCACTTTCTGTTCCAGAACACTNGACCACTGCCCTTGGGCTACAGGAGTCAGATGGAATTCCACCTGCCTTAGCTTGGTCCCAAGGTTTCCTGATTCTGCTTCCTGCCAGTATTCCTGGACTCATCTCTTGCCATACTCCCCTCCCCAGCACTTTCTGTTCCAGAACACTACACTACACAGAACTGACTGTATGCAACATACTGCTCTCATCCCACCTTACTCCCACCTTTGCTCTAGCTGTTACCTCTGCCTGGATGGTCTCAGCTCAGGTACACCCTTCTTTTGTAAAATTCTTTGTCTGACCTAGGTTTTCCTTTTCCATGTCCCCACTCCTTTTTGCTTCCTTCTATCATTACACCAACTGAAGCATATTATACTTATCTCTGGAGAAGGCAATGGCACCCCACTCCAGTACTCTTGCCTGGAAAATCCCATGGATGGAGGAGCCTGGTGGGCTGCAGTCCATGGAGTCGCTAAGAGTTGGACACGACTGAGTGAATTCCCTTTCACTCTTCACTTTTATGCATTGGAGAAAGAAATGGCACCCCACTCCAGTACTCTTGCCTGGAAAATCCCATGGATGGAGGAGCCTGGTGGGCTGCAGTCCATGGGGTCACACAGAGTCGGACACGACTGAAGTGACTTAGCAGCAGCAGCAGCATACTTGTCTCTTTCCACTGTATGTCTCTCCCAGAGGGGGAGCTCCATCCTATTGTCTCTGTACCCCTAGCGCCTTGCTTAGGACCTGGCACAAAAAGTTTTGATAAATGACTGAATGGAATAAATGAGGGCAATGGGACAGAACTGAAGTCTGAAGAAGTTGAGAAGAAACTCATAGTAATATCCCATGAATGGAGTTGTTCAGGAGGATTTTTTTCCCCCCTGCACCTTTCCTGGGCCCTGAACATATCAGGCTGGGATAACCAGAGGGGACATTTTGTGATGCAAAAGGAAGATGATCAATGCAAGATTCTTTTAGTAACATTACACACAGAGGACATGCTAAGAGGCAGTCACTCTTGACTGTGTGAAAGGCCTGATCGTCTTCTAGTTGCTTGACCCTGAAGCTGGACCAGTGAGAAATGCTTTCCTTCATTTCTCTTTCCACCTGCAAGTGCCCAAAGCCCTGTCTAGCTCCACTCAGGGGCAAGCCAGATACAACAGTATGAACGATACCCCAAGTGTAAGGCAAAGAAGGGGAAGAGATGGCATCTTGAGAGTATAAGGAGTTAAAAAGGCCAAAGAGCCTGGGTTTGAGGGGGCGGGAAGAGAGGGGGGTCCCAGAAGAAAGGCTTCTTGAGACATCAACAGAGGGCAAGTTTGTGGGTGGCCCTGACAGGGAAGAACAAAAGCCTAAGGCCATGCCTCAAACAGAGGAGCCAATCCTAGAGATGGCACTCTCCAGACTGCAGTAGCAATCAGAGCTGTGAGTGAAGACCTGTTCTTCACATTGTTCTGTACTCTGTGCTTGTGATTAAGCAGGTAATAGTAAGACTGCTCTCCTCTCAATAAAGGGCTATACTAGCTCACTCTTCTGATGTTAAAAAGTGTAATAATGAAGTTATGTGGTGTGTCGGGAGAGTCGGGGGATAGTCCCCATCCAGGATTTTTGCAGTGTGAATCAGAGTCTAGCTGCACCCCCCAAACAAAGAATATTGAAGAACTTAATCCAAGAATGGCTCCTGTGAGCCCTAAATTGTTAGTAGAATGGGCCCAGGGCTGAGGAGACAAAGTGGATCCAGCCCAGGCAGGAATGGTGTGGGGGAGTAAGAGAGATGAGGTGGAGACTGCTGTGACCTTCACACTAAAGTTTTTGGAGGAGGGTCACATTTGGGAGTAGATGCTAAGGAGCTAGGAGTCTATTTGTGTTAGGAATTTTTCTAGGCTGGTTCAAGCTTAAGATTTTCCTCAGGACATCAGGTGCAGTCACAATTTATAAAGGCAATTGGTTTACTTCTGGAGAGATGAGTCCCTCCATACTCCTCAAGGAATATGGTAGAATTGGCTGGAAGAGCCAAGCAGATATTGGAGCAGGTAGGATACAGGCTCCTGAGAGAGATGATAGAGCAAGGGGTGCAGTCTCTGGTGGATACTGCCAGGTACCAAAGCTCTGAAGCTTGTTGGCCTGTTTGGGGTCGGGTATGCTATAGGGGTGGAGGTAGCAGACCACCTCCTGAGGAAGGGTTTCGAGGATGGCTCAAATGCGTTAGAGAATACATATTTTTAAAAAGAAATTTGCTGTATGACTCAGGGAACTCAAACCAGCGCTCTGTGGCAACCTAGAGGGGTGGAATCGGGTGGAAGGTGGGAGGGTGGTTCAAGAGAGAGAAGACAAATGTATACCTATGGCTGATTCATGTTGATGTATGGCAGAAAGCAACACTATATTGTAAAACAATTATCCTTCAATTAAAAATAAATTCATACCAAAAATAAATAAATACATGTCAAAAATAAATAAATACATTTTTTAAAAATGAAGAAAATGTCTTGGACTGAGAAAGACAAATATATCACTTATGCATGGAATCTTAAAAAATGATGCAAATTGAGTTATTTGCAAAATAGAAACTGACTCACAGACATAAAAAAAAAAGTTACCAAAAGGAAAAGTGGGGGAGGGATGAATTAGGAATTTGGGATTAACTGATGCATACTACTATATATAAAATAGATAATCAACAAGGACCTACTATACAGTGCAACTCTTTGCGATCCCATGGACTGCAGCCTACCAAGCTCCTCAGTCCATGGAATTTTCCAGGCAAGAGTACTGGAGTGGGTTGCCATTGCCTTTTCCAGGGGATCTTCCCAACCCAGGGATCGAACCCGGGTCTCCTGCACTGCAGGCAGACGCTTTATTGTCTGAGCCACCAGGGAAGCCCACTATATAGTACAGGGAACTCTATATCTTGTAATAATCCATAATANAATTTTCCAGGCAAGAGTACTGGAGTGGGTTGCCATTGCCTTTTCCAGGGGATCTTCCCAACCCAGGGATCGAACCCGGGTCTCCTGCACTGCAGGCAGACGCTTTATTGTCTGAGCCACCAGGGAAGCCCACTATATAGTACAGGGAACTCTATATCTTGTAATAATCCATAATATCAAGAAATCTGACAAAGAATATATATGGATATATATATTTATATGACTGGATCACTTTGCTGTACACCTGAAACATTGTATTTATCTATTTTTGGTTGTATTGCTCAATTTGTGAGATCCCAACCAGGGATTAAACCTGGGCCCACGGCAGTGAAAACACTGAGTATACTCTTGAAGCATTGTAAATCAACTATATTTCAATTTTAAAAAATAAATAAAACAAGAAATATCTTGGAAACTATGCCAAGGAGGCACATTTGAAAGCTTGTGGGGTCTCATCCATAAGAAGGTATGTGACTGAAAGCACAAAATCTTTTAGCCATGGTTGGTGGCTGATTATAGAGTAAGTCCTTTGGAAGAGAGAAAGTGCTGGGGAAGCATATGTCAAGTTCTTGGCCACCTGACAAAGAGGATCCAAAGTTCTATTTTTGGGGACAGGATTAAACACCTATTTATATAAGGCAATAGGGAAGGGGGCTTAGAAGCTCTGCAAAGATCCAAACATGATCAAAACTGCTGACTGGATCTTCTTAAAGCCAGTCTTCAGCAGACAGTCATCAGGCTGCCATGACTGGCTTAAGGAATTTGACCACTGCAATACTAACCCTGAAATCTCAGCGGCTTAACATAATGAATGTGTACTAGTAGCTCACATCAGTTCAGTGTGGTCTGCAGGGGCAGGGGCTCTCTGCTCCCTGTTGTCATTCAGAGATCCACGTAGTCCATTGGTTCCCAGTGAAAAATTTATACTGTGGAAGGGAAGCATAGGTCTTTGATGAATAGTTGGCTGTCTCACAACCTGCTGAAATTATTCCTGTCGATACAATTACTTGGCATTGTGAGACTGAAGTGGAGGTTACTATGTGATTAGATGTAGGCTGGAGCAACTGAGCCTACATTTTAGGCCCAAACTCAAGTTTTGGTGGTTGATGCAGAAGTAGTTAGGAGGAGTATGGAACTGCTGGCAGCTACACCAAGGACAATGGGACAATGATTATTAGGACCCCCCCCCCCACCCCACCCTGGGGATTACCTTAGAAAGGAAGAAAGCTCCCAGCCAATCTGAAGGGGCCCTAGGCTGGGCAGCACAGGACTCAGTCCTGTGTGGTTTCGCCAAGACCCTCTCGAATAGGTTTCCAGCAAATTCAGGGCCTGGTCCCAATTCAATGAGGCTGCAGATAAAGGTAAAAATAGAGACAGAGATGTAATGATCACTTCATGAGCAATATATGACTCAAGTAGAGTAGACACTCTTGGCCATCTACCCTACATACCCTCCTCCACCACATGTCTTTCCTATCAGGTCTGGTGCTCTGGTAGTGGGAGTGGGAATATACTCTGGGGGAGAGGCTGATCATGATGGGAATGGAGCCATGCTATTGGAAGTGGACAGTCTCTCGATCTGGTATGTGTGACATGGGATGTTACCAAAGGCAGCCTGGAGCAATGTTGCTAGAATAAAGTCAGGATTGATTGTTGAGAGGTCATAGGTTGGAAAATAGAAAAAGTGTTAACAACCAAAAGATGAGGTGAAGTTGGCAACAGGAGGATAAACAATGAAGACTGTAGCCTGGAGAGCTGAATGTAGGACAAGGTGGGATGTGAGGCCTGGGTGAAGGTGGGCCATTCCAGACTGAGGCTGAGCAGGGATGAGTTGTTCCAGTGCCCTACTTAGGGGTTTCTCTAAGATGCCTCACCGTGAAGCAAGTTTGAGTGGCTGACCAGAGCAGTGTGGCATGTGACAGTGGTGTAGACTGTAGCCTGAGAGGACTCTGAGAACCTCTGTAAATACCTAAATTGAGCCCAGCTCACAACTATTGACTAACTGCTATACCACTAGGCAGGAGTGAGCGGTAGTGACTGACTAGTTTCTAAACACCCCACTTGTTTGGTGGGGGTGAGGTGGGGGTGGGACTGTCAAGATAGGTAGGAAGCAGTCCAGAAGCCAAAGAGAGTTCTCTTTCCAGCTCCCTCACACAGATATAGGCACAGTCACATGACCTGAACACAGCCAGAGAATCCTACCAATGGCCAGAGATTATTTGTGATGACTACAGTAGAATTGAGACTCTGCTTGGCACAAGGATAAATGTCTAGAGGTGGGAGTGTTAGTGACAGCATGTAACAGTTTGCTTCCAGAGGAAGATCTTGTCTGGACCTCAACTTTCTTGTTCAGTGATTAGATCTCCATCCTCTAGATGATTCTGTGAGTTGCATCCTTCCCATATGAGGCAGATAGCTAGAACTATTTGCAGTATGTGTCATCCATAACTCTAATCCAATGCCTAGTTTGCTCAGGATGCATGAGGTCCAGTCCTGGCCCTCATGGAGCCTGCAATCTAGCTTCTGCTTTTAAAGCTTTTGGAAAAATCGTGTGTGAAGAACTAAATATGGTGTGGTGGGGAGAGAGCGACCAAGAAAGGCTTTAGGAACAGTTCAAAGTGATGTCAGAGAAACATTAGGTGACTAAATATCAAGTGAATTCTACAAACGTCTCCATCTGTACCAGTTCAGGACAGAGAGGTCAGGAGGTTGTTAAGGTTGGGAAAATGATGAGGTGGGATCTCAGTTGAGTCTTGGGAGCAGGGAAGGTTTGGCAGAAGCAGAAAGGATGCACTGGGAGGATGATGCTCCTCCAGCAGCGCAGGCCATGCCTGAGGTCAGAATACAGTGATAACCAGCATCATCCCTTAAAGGTTTTCTAGTCATTACCATAGCACTTGTACATACAGCATCTCTCTTAACCCTGACATTACCATTGGGAAAGAGGTGGAAAGGGCTTTCCGTATTTCCTCCTCCCAGATGAGGAACTCAAGTTTCAGAGTAGTCAAGTGATTTGTCTAAGGCCACAGAGCTGTAGAACCAGAGGGTGGCAAGTAAGCATTCAGCATGTTGTTTCAACAACATCCCAATGAGTGAGCTAAGCCCATGTTCTGTTTGCACACTGCTAGTATAAGAGTTCGGGGAAGGCAATGGCACCCCACCTCAGTACTCTTGCCTGGAAAATCCCATGGACGGAGTAACCTGGTGGGCTGCAGTCCATGGGGTCGCTAACAGTCGGACAGACTGAGTGACTTCACTTTCACTTTTCTCTTTCATGCATTGGAGAAGGAAATGGCAACCCACTCCAGTGTTCTTGACTGGAGAATCCCAGGGACGGGGGAGCCTGGTGGGCTGCCGTCTATGGGGTCACACAGAGTCGGACACGACTGAAGTGACTTAGCAGCAGCAGCAGTATAAGAGTTCAGTTCCCTCCTTGGTCAGTTCAGACTTCCAGAAAGTTCTTCCTTGTGTTGAGCTGAAATGAGTGTCCTGTTAACCCACCAGGCACCAAAGAACTGATCCATAGCAGAGCCAGGACTCCCAGTCCACACCCTTTCAATTCTCCTCACTGCAAATTGCCCATGGCCTGTCCCCTCTCTTGTTGCCCATCCTGCCTAGACTGTGGGTAACAGTTGGCGCTTGCCAGGTGGAAGTAAGTGGGCAAGACCAGAAGCTGGTAGGGCAGAAGGAAGGTGGGGAATGAGGTAGTCAGCAGGGTGGCCTGGCCTCTGGTTGGCTCCATTGCCCTGAAAACAATTTGCTTGTCTGGTGTGCTAATTTGCTTTATGTCTTCTCTTATTAATCACATTGTTTAGCACAGGCCTGTGAGCTTCAAATGTGTTTGTTATGACTGCAATTATGTGTGACTGACCACGGAATCGGCAGTCTGGAAACAGGATTTCCTCCCTCTCTTGGACTCCCAGATTCCAGGGACTCCCTCTCTTTTGCAGGCCCAGCCTGTTCCCTTTTGCCAGACTCTGGAGGGGAGTGAGGTTTCCACTTTCTTCCTCTGCAGGGCCTGAGCCTGCACCCCTGGGCTTCTGTAGGTAAGGTTCATAAGGAGGGAAGGAAGGAAACTCCATCTTTCCTCCAATGTGCAACTGCCCTTCACAGGAGTGCAGGAAGACAGCAGTGATCGACACTGAGGAGATGGAATGACCAAGCCTGAAAAATGTGAGACAGGGGCCCCCCAACACACTTCCGCTTGTCAGCAAAATCATGAGGGTTTGAGTGGGAAATGGAGCAACTTCCAACTGCAAAGAACATAATAGGAACCAGCTCAAAATCCTGTGAGCCTACTGAGGGCCTTGCTCTTTGGAAAACGCCAGACGGAGTCTATTACTTTTAATGTCAACTAGATGGAGGCTATGATAGGGAGAAGGATGCGGCTCCTCTTCCTGCAAGCCCAGATGAGGTTCTGCATGCTGAGTGATAGGGGCCCCCACATGCCCAGCCCTCTTGGCTCCTTTATGCCTTTCCACAAGGTGCCTACCAGGACCATACTGGTGCTGGGAGCCAGGTCCGTCTTCCAGTCACCCCACTGAGATAGGTCAGCAACACATCTGGCTTTCATTAGCCTCTCTCCCCCCACTCCGCTTCCCACTGTCTCACTGTATCTCATTGGTGACAGACTGCTGGAGGTGCCTTGACAAAGGCTTGCAGAGGGATTCTCACTTTGTATTGTCTCTCTGCTTGATGCACTGGTTTCTTGGATCCTCTGGAGTCTTTCTATAGTTACTCAGTCAGCTCATCTGTCTGTCAGTCAGCTTGTCCATCAACTGTCCATCTCTATTAGCCAGCAAGACAGACTGTCAGTCAGACAGCCAGACAGCCCATCTGTCTGTCAAGCAGCCCTGGGCAGCTAGGTAGCCAACCAGTCAATCTGTCCATCTGTCAGTCAGTTGTTTTAAGAAGGGAGAGGGGACACAGACCACAGAAAGGACACACCACATCACATGGCAGGCAGGCAGCAGGGCCGCCCTCAGGAGCCTAGTGTGCTGTGAAGACATCCACGCTGAGGAGGCGGCCATGGAGAGGTGGTCAGAATGGAGTAGGGTTAACTTGGGAAGGCCTCCTACAGGAAGAACATTTGAAGGGGCCCAGAGAGCCTTGGCTGGATTGGGATTTCCAGCCCTTTTCCTGATTCCAGTGGAAGCAGCTCAGCCTTTGAGCCTGAACTAAGGGGTGAGGGGCTGGTAACTGAGGATTTGCGGGTGTATTCTTGCCCAGAGAATCCCATGGAGAGAGGAGCCTGGCGGGATACAGTCCATAGGGTCACAAAGAGTCAGACACGACTGAGCAACTTAACACACACACGTGGAGAGAGCACTGCTCCCAGCTCTGTCTCTGATTAACTGTGGAACCTTAAGTGCCTTCTCTGAGTCACAGCTCTCCATGTGTACCGCCAGAGGACAAGTGAGCGGCAGTGGGCCAGAGGCCCTCCCAGATCCGCTGTGCCCTGGTTCTTTCTCTGTGTCTGGAGGAAGGAAGGATGGGATCCTGAGGTTCATGCTCTCAACTTGGCCTTCTGGCCTTCCAAAAGGAGGACACCAATCCTAACAGAAATATGGCAAGACATCCAGACACACAGATGCATGGACAAAGATCTCTGGCTGGGGTACCCTTGAGCTAAACAAACCACTGTGGTTGATCTGCCCAAGGGTAGGTTTATTGGAGGCAGTCATTCCCAGGATGGAGTATTATGGAAGGGTAGGCAGTTTCAAGACAGTTTGGAGGAAGTACATTTTCATGAGGGTTTTGAAAGAGGAGGCAAGAGGCTTGGTGGGGAGAAAGGAAGAAGTGGTCAGGATTCCAGATCTCATCCCTCCTTCCCAAGCCATCTCTTCTCTTTATCTCCATATACCCTCCCCAAGGTGTTGGCTGGGATCATATCCAGTCTAGAGCTTGTTCAAGCATTGACCTCAAGGTCAGAGGAAGGCAAGTCTGGAAGCGTTCTTAGATGCTAGCCATCAGAGATACTGAAGCCCAGAAAGGAGACAAAACTTTCCCCTTAGAATATAGTGTAAAAAGCACAGCAGTAGATACATGGACAAAATATGGGTGCACATAGGAGGAATCGGTTGTCTGGAAAAGGCTTTTCAGGGGTGCTGACAGTTGGCCTTCACCTTGAAGAATGAGTAGAAGAACAGCAGGTGTACAGAGCAAAGGATTTCAGGCACAGAGAACCACAAAATACACAGGCATAGAGCAGTGGATATAAAAGAGAGGAAACGGTAAATGTGGTCCAAAAGAAGTAGAGGCAATGGAGCAGAGCACAGGTGAAATGTCAGATCAAGACTACATGCTAAAGAACCTTAAAGGTCAGCCTGGGAATTTGAGCTTTCTTTCATAAATACTGGGGACTTATTGGTTTTTAAACAGGGAGATAATCAGATGATGGTTTTTAAAATAATAATACAGATTAGTTTCTGTTAATAGATTCATTCTTGTCTATAGACTCAGGTGTGAGCCAGCCTGGTTCAAACCCTGCGTCCACCACTTACTAGCTGTATACAACTTTTCAACGACTCAGTTTCCTCATCTGTAAAAACAGAGGCACCTTTTTCTGCGGTAAGACGTGTAACGTACTTAAAAGAGAGCCTGACTCAGAGAGAGCACTCAATAAATGTCAGCTGAAAGGAATAATGGTAGTATTTTCATTTCACACAAGAGGATTTTTGAGGCTCAGAGAGGTGAAGTCAGTTACTCAGGACCACACAGCCAGTTTGTGGCAGAGCTGAATTTAAAAGCCAAAGTCTGGGCTAAGATTTGTGCCTTAAAAATATCTCCAGAGGCTTTTGTGAGGGATCGCCCAAAGTGAGAGAGTTACCTGAGCCAGTGCCTCCACTTGGGAGGCTGTTGCGATGGCTGGGGCATGAAGATGCCGGCTGGAACCCAGGGGAGCCACTTTGCCCAGCCAGACTGTCATGTGGGAGCCTCTGAGGAGCTAGCCTGGCCTAGGGAAGAGCTGTTCTTTCCATCAGCGGGGCTGGGGAGGTTAATGGCATTCCCAGGAAGGGCCAGGGATTAGGGGAGCCTGCACTGCAGAGCCAAATTCTTTCACCTCTAGTGAGTTTTCCAGAGTTTCCACCTCTGCCCCCCAGTGCCTTGCCCCAGGAAAAAAGAAGGGGGATGGGCTGAGACCTCCCGCTCCCCAGCATCCCCCCCTTGCCCAACCAGGCTGGAGGAGAGTGTGGGCCCCCCACTGGGCTGGCCCTGGTCCCGGCTGTGGCTGTTCCGGCACAAGCTGTGGGAAAAGAGAAAGGCCCCAGCAGCTAGCTGGGGTGCAGCAGGGGCAGACAAAGAGGAGGGGGCCGGGACCCTTCAGAGGGTGGACAATTAGAAGGCACATTCCAAGGGAATCCACATCTGGGATGAGCCTAAGCTGGGGCCAGCCCTGTAATCCATTGCAGATGTGATGGCCAGCAGCAGATGTGGGCAGGACCTCCCTCATGGGTGGCTGGGAGGTGGGGGTGAGAGGCTTTCAGGGATGGAGAGATGAGGAACAGCTCCCAGACACCACCAGGCAGCTCCTCTTGAAAGGCTGCCTCCTGGCTGCAATTCCACACATGGCACTTTGCTGATGGCAGTGCAGCCAAACTGAGAGGCCACAGCTGGCCCAGAGCCCCTGGCCTCCGCTAAGTGTTTCTGGGAGCAAAGCTTGGGCCAGGAGGCCACCAGCTCCTGGGCTGGGCTCCTCTCACCCCAAGCAGGTTTGTTTTCAGGTACCATTTTCTGGGCAGCAGCAGTTTCAACGGCTTCAAACCTGAGGATGCAGGAATTTGGACTCTGAGATCAGACTCAGCAGTTTCAGTCCATTCATTCGTCCTCTGGGAGCTCTAGGGCTGGCATTACCAGGACAAAACCTAAAGGGCTTGTTGGTGCCAGGAACTGCTGATCTTCCTAGACCCAACTGGGCGGGGCTAGATGACATCTAGTCCTCTGTGCCAGCCACGTGACCTGACAGTGCCCTGAAAGAAGAGAAGGGGAACTTAGCAAGGGTTCCCTTGTCAGTTAGTTGTGTGGAGGCCAGCAAGAGATCCAGGGCACAGACAAAGGGAGTTCGGGGGGAGGGGTATGAGACAGTATGTCCCTGGTGTCTGAGAGGGGATGTGTAACTGCTCTAGCTCTTGGCATGTTTGGCAGGACACCTGCAATCAGAGAATCATCCTTTCAGAATGGTGGAATGGGGGACTCCCCCTGGTCTATCCCAACCTCTTCATATCACAGAAGAGAGAATAAAGGCTCTGATAGAGGCACAGGCTTGCCTCAGGTTAGGGAGCCAGTGGCAGAGCTGAGCCAACAAGGCAAGGATCCTGATTCCCAACAGAGTGCTGCTTTCCACAGCCCTGGGCTGCTCAGTGGAATGAATGGATGAGTAAGTGCGTGTATGAATGAATGGAAAGGCTTGGCTGCTCAGATGGAGGTGTGGCTTGGCCAAAAGTTTGTAGAGACAGAGGATATGTCCATTTCCAGCTTCTCAGTCATGTGCTGCTAGCCTGAAAGAGGCAGGAATCCACCTTGCCCTTTTCCTCTCAACTCTGTCTCCCCACAGGCTCCAAAGAAGAGGAAGAACTCGCCCCAGGTCACCCACCAAGCCAAGGGCAGGGGCAGGATGCACAGCCAGGTGTCTCTTGAGCCCCCACTTCTCACCTCTCTGCCAGAGTTGAAGATAACTTCCATCCATTTCACAGGCAAGGAAACCGGAGACAGCCCCAGAGGGGGCCCAAGACAGATTACAGGATGAGCTTTAAATCAGGCTTGGCAGGACACTGTGCATAATGGATTCCTGTTGGCTGGAGCAGCATTCGTGGCCCCTGTGGGTCCAGACAGCCCCCAAAGTGATGTCACTTCAAACTAACGACAGGTGGCAGCAGAGGACTATGGTAGGCAGCCTAAGCCCTTGGTTCTTGGCTTGCCCAGCCCCCTTCCTCGAGCCCAAAGTTGGCTTGATTGGTACCCTGAGTGTGTGGGGGGCCCCCTGTGGCTGAGTGGCCAGGCTGAGGGGCCTGGGACACCCAGGGCTGGGATAAGTGGCTGCTTGCTGAAAAGCAGCATCCTCAGTCATGGTGAAAGGCAGGACTAAACATCTGAGAGGGAGGTAGCTGGGGACGGGGACTGGACAGAGCCAGTGAAGGAGAGGGAACTGCAGAGAAAGTGGTAGGGGAGGGAGAGAGAGAGAGATAAATAGGTTGCTGGTTCAGAGAAATAAGAATGTGCAGATCTATCCACACACATGTGGAAAAATCAGGGAACCTTCCAGCTGGAAGGACTGTTAGAGGCCACTTACTCCAAACCTGCCATCTGATACACGGGAATACTGAGCCTCAGAGAAGATGTAATTTACTTGAGATCACATGAGCAAATTTCTGATAAGCAGAGACTAGTCCCACCCTGGCTCCTCCCCCAATTCCTAGACTCCAGCTCTTTTGTCCTTGGACAGTATAACTTCCCCGGGGATCGTCCCAATATTTGCCACAAAATGGGGATGACCTAGAGAAGGAGACGGATACACAGAGGCAGAGGGAGGCAGTGTAAGAGGGGAAAGGCAAGGAGGAGCAGGAAGGAGTAGTGCGGGCAAAGAGGTGGGGCAAGGTTATCTCGACATGGACAAGCTCTCTTCCCCACTGGCCTGTCTCCAGTGAGGCCAGACAGCCAACGAGCTATGAGGGGCACTCAGTCCTCTGCAATGGATGGTCCTGCCTTCCTCAGTCCAAGCCCATTCTACCCTAGAGCAGGGGCCAGGGACATGAAAAGGGGGCCTAAGCGGATCCAGAGCTGGAGAAAAGAGTCCTGAATTTTCTCCTACCTCTGTTCCTGCTTGCTCTAAGATCACTGCCCAATTTCACCACACACTGTGGACACTTTGTCTCCTGACCAGGACATGAGCCCTGCCATTTCAGGACCACTGGTCCAAGAAAAGATATGCATGCTATGTCATCATCAACTCTAGTGACCATATTATTCAAACTGAAAAATCAGGCCATATTGTCTAATGTATCATCTGATCACAGAACAGACTATTTAAAATGAAGCTTGTCCTCAGAAATCTGGGTCATCTGGTAATTGTCCTGTTACTCTACCCATTGGCTGTCCCTTCACACAGGGGCCTGGAGATGCCCCCAGCTGTTAACCAGGCCCTGGGGCTGAGAAGTAGAAAGAGAACTAATGTATAGTGAGCTCTTGCCATGTGTCAGGCATTTTCTGTCCATTATCTTGTTTACTTCTCATGATAACCATAGGAGGTGGATACTCTTAGAATCCTCATTACAAGTTCAGATAGCTGAACTTGCTCATACAAGGTCATACAAGTATACTCAGACAGATACAGAGCAGGTACTGTGACCCCACTGTGATGAGCTGACCTCCTCAGTAGAGGCCCTTCCAAGGAGGAAAAGGAAACATGGAGCAGAAACACCAGCTTGGAAACTCCTGTGAACTTAGGATGTATCAACAGAGGTAGAGCCCAAATGAAGTATGGAAGAACCTTTCTCTTCTTTACCCTCTGGAACCTGTGTCCAGTTCTGGTTCCCATACACTGGTGGCACACTGGTGCAGTGAGGATGTTGGGGAGGGGCTTAGAGCTCACTTCTGTGAGGAGCAGCTGGAGGAACTAGGGCTATTAAGGCTGGAGGTGTGTCCTCAGAGACTTTAGACCACACAAGGAGTAGGCATGTTCTGTGTGGTCCCAGGGGACTGAGATAAAAGGTGGTGGTTATAGGGAGGCAGATGTGAACTCAGTACAAGGGAGAACTTTCTCAGACTCCAAGCTGTTCTTTCAAAAAACTGGCTGCCTTGAGAGAGAGTGAGCTCTCCACCACTAATGATGCATCAGCATGGTTGAGCTGAGCACTTAGTAGAAAGGCTGCATAGAAGATGCAAACTCAGGATGACAGGTTAGATTCAATGCCTGCTAACTTCATTGCAGCCCTAAAACTCCTGGAATCTATGATTTTGCAAAGTTTGGATCTAAGGGCTCTACCCACATGGAGATCCCATAACTTCCCTACACGTTTTCCCCAGTGCCTTACATCTTTTAAAACCAGAATGTTATTCTTTAGGTCTCACCTAAATTCCTCTTACTGGAATCATTCTGAGTTCCACACAGGACAGGCTGCTGAGAAGGGAGGGGTGGAGAAAGCTGCAAAGCAAGGCTGCCAGAGACCTAGAGGAGAATCATTCTCAAATAGCAAACATTAAGCAGACAGATGGCCAAAGATGAATCAGGGAGTGGGGTGGGGATTCAGAAAACATTACAGCTGAGATGTCAAGGTACTTTTTTCTTTAATGGCATTATCTTTCCTGATTGATTTTGTGATTCAAGTTGCTAACACTTGAAAAATGGTAGGAGTGGTGAGTTGCTCATGTCTTCATCATTTGGAATATGACATTTACCAATTGCTTGAGGTAATGCTGAACATTTTCCTGCTAATGTCAGGAAATCCTTTCCAAGGACCAATCTAGATGTCATTTACAGCACCACTGTTAAACATGAAATTTGCATAGTGTCCTATTGAGTGAGAAGTGTAGATTATCAGGTGACTGGAAGAGGGGCAAGAGACTGAGGATGGTCCTGGTTTGTCTGACAAGACCGCAGAGATGTCCTGGACTAAGGAGGTTTGGCCTGAAATGGGCAGATGGCCCATCTCTGCTGAATCAAATCTTGTTTCTCTCCATTCTCTTGGATCTTCACTACTTAGGTCAACATCAATTTACCAGAGATGAGGGCAGCACCCAGAGGATGCTGGCTAGAGAAGCTGTCATCCCTGCCCTGGAGGCTCTGATGAGCTCTCAACATTTCTTGTCTTCATCATCTTAGAAATCTGCTTTCTCCATGCTCAAGACCAGCTATCCTCAGGAGAGTGCCTTGGCTCTAGGGCTTTTGCCTGATGAAGCCCAAAGCCAGGGAGTAGTGTGAAGAAAGGCTGCCCTTCTTCCTGTGGGTTGTGTGCTTGTCTGGCTTACTGTGTGATTAAGGCCAGGTTCTACTTTCAATCTGGACCTGTGGATTTCCCTAAGAGATATTATTTTGTGGAGGAAAGAAAGAGAGCTTCTATGGTGAATGTACATCATGAGAAACGCTGGACTGGAAGAAACACAAGCTGGAATCAAGATTGCCGGGAGAAATACCAATAACCTCAGATATGCTGATGACACCACCCTTATGGCAGAAAGTGAGGAGGAGCTAAAAAGCCTCTTGATGAAAGTGAAGGAGGAAAGTGAAAAAGTTGGCTTAAAGCTCAACATTCAGAAAATGAAGATCATGGCATCCGGTCCCATCACTTCATGGGAAATAGATGGGGAAACAGTGGAAACAGTGTCAGACTTTATTTTTTGGGGCTCCAAAATCACTGCAGATGGTGACTGCAGCCATGAAATTAAAAGACGCTTACTCCTTGGAAGAAAAGTTATGACCAACCTGGATAGTATATTCAAAAGCAGAGACATTACTTTGCCGACTGAGGTCTGCCTAGTCAAGGCTATGGTTTTTCCTGTGGTCATGTATGGATGTGAAAGTTGGACTGTGAAGAAAGCTGAGCGCCGAAGAATCGATGCTTTTGAACTGTGCTGTTGGAGAAGACTCTTGAGAGTCCCTTGGACTGCAAGGAGATCCAACCAGTCCATTCTGAAGGAGATCAACCCTGGGATTTCTTTGGAAGGAATGATGCTGAAGCTGAAACTCCAGTACTTTGGCCACCTCATGTGAAGAGTTGACNGTTTTTTCTGTGGTCATGTATGGATGTGAAAGTTGGACTGTGAAGAAAGCTGAGCGCCGAAGAATCGATGCTTTTGAACTGTGGTGTTGGAGAAGACTCTTGAGAGTCCCTTGGACTGCAAGGAGATCAGCCCTTGGATTTCTTTGGAAGGAATGATGCTAAAGCTGAAACTCCAGTGCTTTGGCCACCTCATGTGAAGGGTTGACTCATTGGAAAAGACTCTGATGCTGGGAGGGATTGGGGGCGGGAGGAGAAGGGGACAACCGAGGATGAAATGGCTGGATGGCATCATGGACTCGATGAACGTGAGTCTGAGTGAACTCCGGGAGATGGTGATGGACAGGGAGGCCTGGCATGCTGCGATTCATGGGGTCGCAAAGAGTCGGACACGACTGAGCAACTGAACTGAACTGAACTGAACACCAGGGGAGGGCATGCAGAGACTACTTGAAACATATTTGGGTCATTGGAGGACTGAGCCTGCTGACTCAGGTCCTCCAGGGGCCTGTGTTAGAGAGGCTTGGGTTATATGTCCTTGGGTGAATTAGCTTCTGTGCTTCAGTTAACTTGTCTGTAAAATGGAATAGTCATAGTATTGTGAGGATTAGTCGAGGTAATGCATGTTATTATAATAGCTTGGGCACAAAACTAGCAGTTAATACATGGCAGCCGTTATTACAGCTCTTTCTGGAATTGCCATGGGATTAGGGCCCGATAAACTAGTTGAAAGTTAAAAGATATCCTAAGTCAAAACTGCATGGACTATGCTTAACCTGCTGAACATCATAGTTTAGCTTAGGTTACTTTAAACATGCTTGGAATATTACATTGGCTTACAGTCAAGCAAACTCATCTAGCAGAAAGCCTGTTGTGTGATGAAGTGTTGAATGTCTCTTGTCACGGATTGAACACTGTTCTGAAGGTGGTAGACAGGCTGGTTGTCCGGTCTGGAGTGGTTGCGTCCCCCGTGACCACGTGGCTGACGGGGCTGCAGCTGCCTCCCTGTCCAGCATCTGGAGAGGACCCTGCACCTGTCGCTAGTCTAGGAAGGGCCAGAATTTAACATCTGGAGTACAGTGTCTGGTGAGTAAGTATAGGTTTTGCGTCCTTGTAAAGTCACCCCTTTCTAGGTGGGAGACTGTAGTTGTATTCTTTTGAGTCTTTCCCAGACCCCAGAGTGGGGGAGATTTCCGCCTTTGCAGTGTCGGACATCCTGAAGGGCAGGTGACCAGATCTCAGTTGCTGATGGCGTCTTGACCCTTCTGCTGCTCACCTCCCTCCACCCTCCTTCCCCCGTTCCTGGTGTCCAGGGCTCTGATCTTGTGTCCAGGGACCCGACCTCAATTCCAGTGGGGACACATAAAGAGCTTGGTCCCTGGGCGCATTCCGCTCCTGTTTTATCAAGACCTTCATCTTCTGCCCTTGCCACTCTTTCTTTCTCTGTCAGCCTCCTGCTGACAGCATTTGCTCCACACCCTACAGAAGTAACCCAGGACTCTTTTTGAACTAGGATGCCTTCACATTCCTTGCCTCTTCAAACCTGATATAACATGGAATATCAATAAATAAAAGCACTGGCCTCCATGTCCACTTGCTTCCTGTCTCCAGGCCTGGAGCGACCTGACAGGCTTCTTAGTGACGGACCTGTGCTCTGTGGCCTGGGGGAGACCCCTCCAGCCCTGCAGACTGCAGCCTTAGACATCGGGACTCTGTGGACATACTGATTGGCAGGGCCTTCAGCCTGTCGTCACAGTCATCATCACTGGCACTGCACTTACTCAGCTCTCTGGTGGACTGTACACTCCTTTAATCGCTTACTACAGTGCTTTGAAGCAGGACTCTCACGACCCTGGTGTTAGGCTTGATGGGACTGAGACAAGGAGAGAGGTGTGGGCCATCCCGAGGTGTGGCTGGGGACGGAGCCTGTGGGTGGCACGCAGCCAGACGGGCCAGGGCCCGGGCTTTGAGCCAGCTGTCTGGCTGCTGGTGTTGCTTAGTTGCCCAGTTCTGTCTGATTCTTTTTCAGCCCCATGGATTGAGATTTTTCCAGGCAAGAATACTGGTGTGGGTTGCCATTTCCTTTCTCCAGGGGATCTTCCTGACCCAGGGATCGAACCCACATCTCCTGCCTATGTCTCCTGCTTCGCAAGCCCGCGTTAGCAGGGTTTGACTGCTGAGCCACTGGAAGGCCCCACTTTCTGGTTACATCCTTTTTTACTTCTCTCAGCATTTATGCTGAGACTGTATTCACTCTTTTTACCTTCTCTATGGGTCTGATTCCTTTTTGTTGTTAACATTTTTTTTTAAATTGAAAAAGTAATGTATGAACCTCTTAAAAACCCCAACAGTATAAGAGTTCAGAGTGAAATTCACTGACTCCGTTACATCCCAATTGAGATTTTCCCCACACAGAAACAGTGATGACTTTCATCATTTTCACTTGGATGCTTTACTGATACTCTGTGTATGTTTAGCTCCCACTTGGAGCTGCCCTGGCACAGCATTCTCTGAAACTGTCGTAGAGAACGTTTATTCAATCTTCCCCAGCATCAGGGTCTTTTCAAATGAGTCAGTTCCTTGCCTCAGGTGGCCAAAGTATTGCAGGTTCATCTTACTAGACTTCAGAGTATGAGCACTGACCCATCATTTCTTCATGTCTCTGCTCTAACTTCTCTCCTAATGTGTGCTTATCTGTCTTGCTACCCTCCTGGTGTTCCAAGTACTCTCTCTGATCTACTTTTTTGACTTGAGGTTTCCTTCCAGCATGGATTCATTCATCTCACTAGCCGCCTGGTGATACAGGAGTCCGCCTGTGTCAGTGCTGCTCAGCATAGCTTTCAGTGATGGTGGCGCTTTCTGTTCTGCTGTGTCCAGTGTGATATTCACTGGTCATATGTGGCTAATGCTATTAGAGGGCTGATTTTTAATTCGATTTAGTTGGAATTAACTTTTGAAATAGCCATATGTGACTAATGGCTGATGCCATACTTTGACCCACATTCAGGGAGTGCCTGTGGCCTCAGAGTCTTTATTTGTAGGTCAGACTGCCTTCCAGTGATGTAATGGTTTGTTCCTACTAGATGACTTGCACATTGTTCAGGCAAAGATGATACACTTTCACAGCCTCTGAAGCTGCCCTCAGCAATGGGTTTTTGAGTTAAATGCCATCAGTGATAACTGAAACAGGCTTGAGATCACATCTGTTAGAATGGCTGTCATCAAGGAAAGAGAGAGCAAGTGTTGGCGAGGATGTGGAGAAAAGGAACCCTTGCGCACCGTTGCAGGGAATGTAAGCTGGTTCAGCCTCTAAGGAAAACAGTATGGAGGTTTTTCAGAAGTTAAAAATAGAACTATTATATGACTCATCAATCCCAGCTGTGGGTATACATCTAAAATAAATGAAAACTGAACCTCGAAAAGGTATGTGTGATGCTTCCCTGGTGGTCTAGATTGGTCAAGAATCTGCTTGCCAATGCAGGCGACATGGATTCAATCCCTGACCTGGGAAGGTTCTACATGCCACGGAACAGCTGAGCCTGGGGCCACAACTACTGCACCCTTGCTCTCAAGCTTGCAAACGACAGCTGATAAACCTGTGTGCTTAGAACCCATGCTCCCCAAGAGAAGCCCATTGGAGTGAGAAATGCATGCACTGCAACTAGAGAGTAGCCCCCACTTGCCTCAATTAGTGAAAAACCAGCATGGAGCAACAAAACCTGGTGCTGCCAAAAAAAAGACTATCTGATTCCTATGTTTATTGCAGCATTATTCACAGGAGCCAAGATATGGAAGCAACCTCAGTGCCCATCCACAGGTGAATGGATAAAGAAGATATGGTACATACTGAATATATACAGTGGAATTAAATTCATCCAGGAGAAAGATATGCTGCTGTTTGTGACAACATGGTTGGACCTTGAGGGCATTATGCTAAGTGAGAAAAGCCTGAGGGAGAAAGACAAATACTGTATGATATTACCTATATGTAGAATCTGAAAAACAGGGTAGGGGAATGTGTTAAGTGAGATCAACTTTGGAGAGATGGATTAAAGGATATAAACTTACAAGTAGAAGATAAGTTCTGGAAATCTAATGTACAGCACAGTGATTATAGTCAACAATGGTGTATCATAAAATCAGAGTTGCTCAGAGATTAGATCTTCATGTTCTCAGCATTAAAAAGATGATAATTATGTGATGTGATAAAAGTGTTAGCTAAAGCTACTGTGGCAGTCATATTGCAAAATATAAATGTATCAGTCAANGAGTTGGTGATGGACAGGGAGGCCTGGCATGCTGCTATTCATGGGGTCGCAAAGAGTCAGACACAACTGAGCGACTGAACTGAACTGAACTGAATATATAAAAAAGCAGGTACAGTAGATTTATCTTCATATCCTCACAGGAGCGACAGTAATCAGTCATTTGCTCTAGGTTATTATGATCACTGGGGGACTTCCGTGCCTGTGGCTGTCAGCTGCTGACTTCCCCATAACCCTTGCTGACTTGTTAGTGTGCTTGAATGGTGCGGTAATCAATATAAAACTATGCTTTCAGAAGTCCTTTACAAATATACTTTGGTTATTACTAGAGAGTCATTACTAAAGTCTCCTTGGCTTTGTTGGAGGATTGCCAAGGCAGTTTAGGCTGCAGTTGCTTGATCTTGCAGCTTGACTATAGAAATTGTTGTGTTCAAAACCCAGTTTGTGACTTAGAATGTTATGTGTTGGAATGTGGCTGCGTCATCATGTAACACAGTGTACGTTTGATGCAGTATTGGAGTGCTCTGTATCTAATCTCATTCATGAATTTCTGTCTCCAAATATCTCAAATTTCTTTGGATAAAAAGTGAAATGAAGAATATTAAGGTGAGGAACCCATGTGTTTCAGCATGTGTAGCACTGGAAAGATATTATTTTTTGAAAAGCGGAAAAGGGAAATAAGTGACCTAGGTTATTTTTTCCTCTGAAACTTATTGAATTGTAAACTCCTTTGAGGGCAGATGCTATGTTTTACAGGTATTTATATACCAGACCAGACATGATGTCTTGCTAGGTTGCGTTCACGCTGAGTCACTTCAGTAGATGTCCGACTGTTTGCGACTCTCTGGACCATGGCCCGCCAGGCTCCTCTGTCCACGGGATTCTCCAGGCAAGAATACTGGAGAGGCTGCCACGTCCTCCTTCAGAAGGTCTGCTGAAACTGCATCGCTTAGATCTCCAGCATTGGCAGGCAGGTTCTTTACCACTAGCGCTATGTGGGAAGCCCCTTGCTATCTTAGGTGCTCAATAGTGATATCTTGCTTGGTTAGCATTTCTAAAAGAAGTGTCAAGTATAACCACATTTTATATATAGTACTGGGACTGTATGTGAGAGCTGGAAATGTGCTCTTTTTTTCCCTTCTTCAGACGTCAAATTTGTAAATATGCAATAATCTTTTTGACTCATTTTAAGTAACAAACCAATTTAGAAGTAGTAATAAAAAGTAGTAATCAAATTATGCAAGAAAACTTACTGGTGATTTAAAATGTTTTTTAAAAAAGTTGAAACTTATCAATAATTTAAAAGAAATTTTCTTTAAACTTGTGTGTTTCTGTATTTTGATATTTTGAAATGTGGATATTTTTGTGGCTTATGTTTAGTCTTATTTGGAAGCACATGGTATATAAGGCATGTACTAAAATGTAAATTCTATGAATAACAAAAAATATTCATTACATTTCTATTTTACACTTAAGCAACTTTAAACAAAGGGAAACTCCCTAGCAAAACATATCTTTTTTGCATATATATGTTATAAACATATAAAATTGACTAAACATAAAATTTAGTCAATTTTCAGAAATTACAATCCTCCCAGCTTCCTATATTCACTCACCTCAACTTTCAAGATAAAACTTTTTAGTCACTATTATAACACTTAATAACTGTCCAGTTGGAATTATGCTTGTCTTTCTTGCTAAGATTTTATCTTCAATTTCTTTGCCTCATAAACAACTCAGAAACTGCTTTATTTCTGCTGAGTCTTCCTCCCTAGGTTTGGGACAGCGAAGACTGAGGGAACGGAAAGGGAGGGGTCTGAGCCTGGGTTTGGGTCTCATTGACCAAGACTCCGTTCTCAGACTGGCCACTCTGGTAGATCACTTGTGTGACAATCAGTTTCCTGATCAGTGAGATGGGGGTTCGCTGGTGGCTCAGTGGTGAAAGAATCTGCCTGCAGTGCAGGAGACACAGGTTCGATCCCTTGATTGGGAAGATCCTATGGGGTAGGAAATGGCAACCCACCCCAATTTTCTTGCCTGGGAAATCCCATGGACAGAGAAGCCTGGCGGGCTACAGTCCATGGGGTCACAAAGAATCAGACACGACTTAGTGACTAAACCAAGGTGGCATAATGGCTAATTTGTAAGATTGTTGGGTGTGTTAGTTGTTACAGTGAGGCTCACTAAGTGTTGTTAGGAATGGTGATGTGCGGTAGGCTTTATCATATGGCCTTCATTTTGCAGTCTTGGTTTCTGTCTCAGTCAAGGCCTTTTTTGGGCTTAAGGCACATACATGATCTAGTTTAGGCTCAGAAAGAGCAATTGTAAAGAGGCTCGGGGCTGTCCCTGGGATCAAGAACAGCAAGTTTAGCTGTTCCTCTCTTGGACGGGAGCTGAGAGCTGAAAGCTGGCAGCTTCCCTTTGCTGGGATCACACTGTCCCCTGTTGCCTCCTAAGAGGCATCTGCTCCACTCTTGTGTCTGCATTGTGTTGCTTCTGCTGCTCTGATTTTCACACAGCTAATCCCAGAGCCTCACAGTCCTAGGTGTATGTGACGCTCTCGGTCCTGATTCTCATATCTGAATCCCAAGTCTGGATTTCTGGGAGAGTGAGGGTTTGATTGGCTTAGTTTGAGCTCTGCTTACTCAGCTGTGGCAGGGCTGGCTTTCAAAGAACAGGAGGATTGCCAATCCCTCCTCTGATACAGAGAAGGGATTGCGTGCTTGAGACACATAAACCAACAGATATCTGCTTTAGCTGCACCTGTGGGACTTTGCAGATTCCTTGATGCTAGGCACTGAAAGACAGAGTTCATAATAGTTTGCCCAATTTAGTGGTTTCTAGCAATGGTTATATACTAGAGTCACCAGGAGGAGCTCAAGTACTTATGACAGGCCCTATCTTTGGGTATTTTGATTCACTTGCTTTGGGATATTACTCAGGCATTTGTATTAGGCAAAGAAAACAAAAACTCTAAACCATTGGCTTAATATGTTCCCCGCACTGTGGTATGTCTAGTTCAAAGATAAGGGAAACAAGGTTCCTGACATGTTTAAGAAAAGAGAAAAAAGATATACACATGATCTGCCAGATAGTGATTGTAAATGAAAGAGCCATGGACAACAAGGTGAGTCACCATTTCTTGACCATGCTGATGGCTCACCCACCCGTACTGTAAATGTGTATGTGCATTACCTACTCAGTCTGTTTGCTTCCCTCACATCTTACTCTCCCCTGAAGCTGTCAGTGTCCTGAGGCCCAGGTAGCATGCTGGCTTTAGGAATGGTGCTGAGAAACTCCTGCTGATTGAAATTCTCAGTCCCAGAGAAAAATGACAGCGTGTGAGAGATGCCGGCAGCCGAAAGGAGGGTGATTCAATACCATTAACACTCAGCTAAACCTGAGAAACCTGTGTGCAGGTCAAGAAGCAACAGTTAGAACCAGACATGGAACAGTGGACTGGTTCCATATTGGGAAGGGAGTGTGTCAAGGCTGGTTTCAAATTGGGAAAGGAGTATGTCAAAGTTGTTTATTGTCACCCTGCTTATTTAACTTATAAGCAGAGTACATCATGCGAAATGCCAGGCTGGATGAAGCACAAGCTGGAATCAAGATTGTGGGGAAAAGTATCAATAACCTCAGATATGCAGATGACACCACCCTTATGGCAGAAAGCGAAGAGGAACTGAAGAGCCTCTTGAGGAGGGTGAAAAAGCTGGCTTAAAACTCAGCATTCAGAAGATGAAGATCATGGCATCCGGTCCCATGACTTCATGGCAAATAGATGGGGAAACAATGGAAGCAGTGACAGACTTTATTTTCCTGGACTCCAAAATCACTGCGGATGGTGACTGCACTCATGAAATTAAAAGACACTTGCTCCTTGGAAGAAAGCTATGACCAACCTAGACAGCATGTTAAAAAGCAGAGACATCACTTTGCCAACAGACGTCCATCTAGTCAAAGCTATGGTTTTTCCATAGTCATGTATGGATGTGAGAGTTGGACTATAAAGAAAGCTGAGCACCAAAGAATTGATGATTTTGAACTGTGGTGTTGGAGAAGACTCCTGAGAGTTCCTTGGACTGCAAGGAGATCCAACCAGTCCGTCCTAAAGGAAATCAGTCCTGAATATATTCATTGGAAGAACTGATGCTGAAGTTGAAGGTCCACTCTTTGGCCATCTGATGCGAAGAGCTGATTCTTTGGAAAGGAGGAGAAAGGGATGACAGAGGATGAGATGGTTGGATGTCTTCATTGACTCAGTGGACATGAGTCTGAGCTAGCTGCAGGAGGTGGTGAAGGACAGGGAAACCTGGCATGCTGCAGTCCATGGGGTCACAAGTAGGTGGACACACCTGAGGTACTGAACAACAGCAGAAGCAGAGTTGCTGATGAAGTGGAGTCAACTGTCACTTACTGTTTATGTTGAAACTTTTAGCATGTTGTGATACTTAAGCATTTGTATGTTGCCTTAGGAGAATGAAAGCCCTCATCCTCTAGATGGTCTGGTTGGGATCTGCCCCTATCCTCTTCTCTGATTTGATTCCTGTCACTGCAGCTGCACTGGCTCTCTCCTTTGAACACTGGATGGGCTCTCTCCTAATCGCCTTTGTTCTGGCTGCTCTTTTATCTGAAGTACTTTCCCCGCTTGTCCATATAGCTACCTCCTTAGTCCACTTCCAGTCTGCTCAGATGCTGCCTTCTCAGTCAGTCTTATGCTCACTCCAGTTTCTCCTTTTAAGACTGCATCCCGCAAACCCTCCCACTCTGCTTTCCGGGCCTGCCTTCCTTTGAAGAACTTCTCATTTTTAGCAGAGCTCTCATCACCTTCTAACATCTCTGTAGCTTACTGTGTTTGTTGTCTTGTTTCCCCAGTGGAAGGTGAGCTTCTCTAGGACAGAAATCTTTGTTTTACTGATGGATCCTTTACCAGTAACATAGTAATATTTAATAAATATTTGTTGAATGAATGAATGTTTTAGGAATCTCATTCTGTGAGGGTAAATTTTGCCCTACCAGTTTTCCCTACGGAGAAGGCAATGGCACCCCACTCCAGTACTCTTGCCTGGAAAATCCCATGGACGGAGGAGCCTGGTGGGCTGCAGTCCATGGGGTCGCTAAGGGTTGAACACGACTGAGCGACTTCACTTTGACTTTTCACTTTCATACATTGGAGAAGGAAATGGCAACCCACTCCAGTGTTCTTGCCTGGAGAATCCCAGGGACGAGGGAGCCTGGTGGGCTGCTGTCTATGGGGTCACATAGAGTCAGACACGACTGAAGTGCTTAGCAGTAGTTTTCCCTAAATCATGGCTAAAACTTATTTCTGCTTTAGTTTTAGATCATTATTAAATATTTGCATTAATTAGCAAGCATTTATGCAAATATAATTAGTATATAATTAGCAAATATAATTAGCATACAGTAGAGACTCTGCATTTTCTCCCTGTCAGTGTTAAACACTTCTGTTATGGTGCTTGTCCCACTGTCTTGCATTTGGTTATTTACTCACTTGTCATGCTGATCCTTTGGTTGTAAACTTGTAAGGGCAGGGATTGGGTCCTCTTTATATTTACTGTAGTGTCTTGGACATGTTGGGAGCCTAATTGTATTGTGTAGTAGCAAAAAAAAGGATTACGGGACTAGATTGAAAAATCATGTCTTATTTCTTATACTTTGTTATCTTGTCTTTATTTGCATTAAGGAGTTATCAAGTGCGTGGTATTTACCTTAGCTTTCTCAAGAGGGCATGGGATAATTTACATTTACAATAAGGAACAAAGATTTCTTTTATTTCTGACGTTAATAAGTGTCATAAAGTAGAAAAAGCTAAGTCAATATATTATTGTTGCCGCAGAAATTGAATTTATGTCAAAAGGATTTGTGCTTGTGATGTAGTGATTCGTATATTTTTCTTGAAATTAAGTCTCTAGCAGGTGACAGCATCAATAATTCACAAAACCAAGGAGCTTTTGAGATAGGTTAATTTATATACGTGGATTAGAAAACAAATGAATAATGTGCTTAATGTATTCTGACATATTTGAAAATATGCACCAAGAAACTCAGTCTATTAAAAAACCTGTTCACAGTATTTATTAGATTTTTATTCTTACTTCTTTTACTGTCTCATACGTAACGTTTTTATTTAAAAAGGAACTAATCTATATTTTCTGCTTGGTGTGAAAAGTATTATTCATAGTAATTAAAAACCTTTTATCATTAACAAATAAATATACTCATTCTAGACAACTGAGGAAATACAGAGAAAAATGTAAAAAAAAAAAAGTTCCAAATCCCACAATTCAGATAGATAAAATTAACAATGGTTCCTGTCTGATTTTTTCCCATAAGTGTATATATTAACAAAGTTAGAATTATATTGCAAATGCAATTTTACTTCAACTTTGTTTCATGTAACATTACATTATAAGCATTTCCCCTATGGCAGAACTGTAATCTATTTACTCTTTCCCATATTCTGAGTTTTAGGTTGATTGCAATTCTGGTTATCTAAAATAACACTGTAGTGATATATATATGTTTGTATATAAGAATACTTGATTGTATTTCTTATTCTCTCTGTAGATTCTAGAAATAGAATTACTAGGTTAAAGAATAACTACTAGTAGAATTCTTAGTTTGAACATTGGATTTATTTCACCAAAATTGTTCTCTAAGGTTTAACCAAATTTATTTTCTTTATGGTGATGCTAGAATGTAAACAAATAAAATCCTTCTCAAATAATAGATGCACTGATGCTTGGTACCATATGAGCCTCAGGAATATCCAGTCTAACTTTGTGTCTTGTGCGTGACATCTAAGAGATGAGGCAGGCTGAGAAATAACCTAGTAGTTGGATAAGCTTCAGGCTGATCCTGGAATCTCTGGGACCATTTAAAATCTTCCTACAGCCAATACCCAGCCTTCTTCAGGTGATGAAAAAGGTTTTTGGTTCTCATGACCTGGAACACGACCTACTTGTAAAGGGGCTCAGGGGCTTGGATTGTCTTTTCCTGGACCCATTAGAGAAGAGTTTCTGATCGGTAGTTTAGGTGAAAGAAATTGGAATAGCTGAAGAGAATATCTTAAAATAGATATGAAACCTGTGTTCCTAGGATTAGTCATTAGGTTTTCCCTTTGAAGGAAGAGGAACACTAGAATTCTGCTAGAATAAAACATGACTTGTAAGGTGTTCAGCCCCTGTGATGTGTAATCCAGGTGAGAGTGCCAAGCAGCGATTTGAGAATTGCTTTTTCTGGAGAGGTAGTTGTTTTCTCGTAGTTACGTGGCAGACTTTTGATCCTTTTGAAAACCTTGTGCCCTCTTAGAAATGTATCTTTTCTTTTCACATGTGTAAATGGTTGAACGATGCCTCCTCCTAAAAGATGGTCTTTTTTAAAGAAGGAGTTATGGAGAAGGCAGGTCTGGCTTCCTAGAGGGTAGGAGTGCTGAAGCCATAGATAATGGACAATAGACAGGTGTTTATTGTCCTGAAATAGGCAGAATTACAGTTTTGAGTAAAGGAACAGATGAAGGTGCTGGTGAGCTTTTTCTGCTTCTTACCTGTTCTGACATCGCCTCACTCACTTTCTTCTGCCTCAAACTACAAAAGTGACCACATGAACAGTGAGGTGACTGAAAAATGCTTTACTTTGTAGTATCAAAGAGCCAGCTCTGCTCTTGTCCTCAGGGCTGGGGAAGCTTCAGTGTTATATTTGAACCCTTCTGAGATATTGGAGCCCTTGAAGAACAGTATTTTCTAGGTGTATCGTGTGGTTCCTGGGAGATGACCCTTAGGTTTATCCACAGGTGTGTCTAGTGTCACAGTTGCTAGTGGTAGCATTTCGCATTTTTATACTCTTTATAATTAGCATTGATATCAAAATAAAGACAGGTGTGTGTGTGGACCAGAAATGTTACTAGGTTAAAATACATATTCATTACTGCTTTAGTGGAAGGGAATAATCTGGACTTAAAAAAAAAAAAAATTGAGCAGATTGTGATTAAGAGAGGGTTGAGTTGGGCCCTTTGCCCTCAAGGTGTAACTTTGTTGGGTTGGTCAGAACCTGTCACCCATTTTATCAAGCAAATAGTGTCATGTTGTGATTTGATATAATAAACAATCTTTGATACTTAGGTACTAAATATATGCTTATGAGACTGAATTATCTTACCTTAGAGAGAGATTAAGCATTTGAATAAACAATGCAATTGGCAATTCATCCTGCACCCAGAGATTGTTCAGTTCTCTTAAATCAGTGCTAATGGGTGCCTTCAGGGACTGTCCCCAACTACTGACTCCCTGTCTCTCACTTGTCTGAAATCATTTGCTTCTTCTCTGCACCCTTCTGTTCATTTGTTTTAAATGGGCCACGGGACAGGTGTTGGTCTGCATGCCGCCCTGGGGCCGTTTAATGCAGATGGTGGTGGAGTGGGGTCCTGGGCTCACTGCAGCAGTGTGTTCTCTTGGGCCCCAAAGTGTGCAGGATCCCAGGCCCCACCCTAGACCTGCTGTACCAGGACCTTCACCTGTGAGGCCTGTCACCTGCTTTTACAAAGCAAGTCTTGGTATGTTTCTTGTGCACACTAACAAGCTGAAAACCAGCTGGTCTGGACGGTCTAGTGTATCAAAACTGGGTCTGAGTCACTTGTGTTTGAAGACCTCAGTCTTGCAGTTTTCCTCTTGTTGGTAATTTCTCATAATGAGCCAAGTAAGCGGTATAAACTTAATAGAACTAATTGCAACAGCTTGTTTCCACACTCTGACTCTGTTGACAGTGATCCGAGCCTGCTAGCTTGATGCCTGGTGGGCCTTCATGTATCTGAGGACATCAGTAAGACAGATCCCTTGCTCCCTGCTAACCCAGAAGTGCCAACCAATGAAAGAAAATGTAAAATTTGCTAGGAAGCTGAGCTACAGTTTAGAATCTTTTTCTCATTGCATATGAACCTCAGAGGTTTGTATGTTGCTCTGTATTATATCATTTATTTGGTCTTTGTTACTTGTTAACTAAGTTGGTAGGAAAAGGACTGTTCTTCATACCTCTTGATATTGACGCGTTTTGCACAGTACTCTGAAAGCTGTAGATCTGGTTTTTGACAGCATGTGCTGTCTTCAATAAGGTTTTGATGCCTTGCTTAAATGGGAATATAGAAGCCTGTGTTCTGTGTTTCTGTGTTCCCACCTCCCAGCCCCAGCTTTTTGATTCTTATGTTCTTTTGAAGAAAAATATTTAAAGACTTGTTCTCTCTTTCAATTTCAGAGTGATCCTTTTGACCATTCATCCTAGGAGCTGTCTATATGCAGAGCTGCTTGCTTTTTAGGGAGAAATAGAATTAGCAATTTGAGATGCATCAGCCCGCAGGAAGATGGGTGAGGTTTGGCTGAGGAAGAGACCCCCAGTGTGCAAGTACTGTACCTTAACCAGTTACTAGTGGTCCTGGTTTCAGAGTTATTTGTATTTTGATATTATCACCACTTTTGTTTTTATCCCATGGTGATAAAGCATTGACACTTATAGAATCATAGGCCAGATAATAGAACTAAAGGTCATAAAGCCACATCTAGGTGTAAATGCTTTAATAGGTCTAACATTCTGTGCTTTTAACTTTATTCCCCCACTCCCGCAGATACAACCCTAATGTTGCTATCGGGTTGTTATTTTTAAAAGTGTTCCTATTCGATTTCATTTACTAGTGGTTTTATGTTTCTGTTTCCTTTCTGGTGTGGATGTCAGCAAATTCTGCTTGTAAACTGGATTGATGGGGCCATTCCTGTTTTCGCCACCAGACAACGTAGTCAGGAGCATGCTGGTAGCTATGAAACAGAAATACTTCTTCATTTCTTTAAGTGTCTTGGTTAACCAGACATTTAAACAGTGTTTTATGTACTAGTATAAGAACAATAATATAATAAAGTTTTTTTTTTTTAATTAAGGATGTCACCCTTGTAGTTTTTTATCTACAGAAGCAAGGCCAGAACTCCGCAGTTATCTGAGGCTTTTATGTCATTCTGTCCCCCTTCTCTCAACTTTTTTAGAAGTCTGTAATCTAAACAGGTAGGACTTTGACATATAAATTTTATAAATTTAGGTTAAATTTATTAACTTGATTTAATAATTGATTGTCAGAGATCCTACAAAAGATGCCACTTGATCTAACCTGTACACTTTTTCACTAAATAATATTTCTCTTCCCCCACCCCTTATCATGTTTGAAATGGACTGTGATTAGACAATTAAGTTTTTAGGAGAAATTACTCACCTTTCTATCTACTCAGATTTTTTTGAGCTAGCTTGGCTGAACAAATAGCCATATAATGTCTGTTTGCTGTAAGCTGAATCTTGAAGTAGAGCTTATTCAGTCTTTACTGTTTTGATGTAGCAACCAACACTTTCAGATGCGTGTTCTTTAAGTCAGCATCTCTGGTCCTGTCATGGGCCCTGGAACTTGCTGCTGTCGTGCCTGCTGGCTTCTCCTGCTGGAGGGAGAACGGATAGATCAGTGTGTTCCAGGAGAGACGGAATCGTGAACCTGACCTGAACTTCTTGCTCGTCTCTCAGGCTGTTAAGCTTCCCCTTCCCACGTTTTGACTTTTCTTACTTTTCTATGTAAGCCTTATAATTCTGTTGTAATACGTCACATGTTCTTTTTTTGTGAAAGATTGTCTGTAATAGTTTGTAATTGGACTTACAGGCATGCTTGTATAGTTTTTGAAGAACAGGTCAAGCATTTAACAAATTAATTGAGTTGCTAGACCCTCAATGAAATAGTTTAACGACATTAAAAAAAACTATTACCAAAAAATGAATCCTTATGTGTCTTGTTTCTATTCAAGAGCGACTATTTTTCTGAAAGTTAGGAGTCCAACTCTAGTTTAAAAGGCTGTCCTATTTTTAGGTCTTTGAAGGTAGATTAAAATATTCCTCTTGTTTATTTACATGTTCTGAATTTTACATCGTGTAACCTATATTCTTTACATTTTCTGTACAATACTTTATCTTCTGTGCAGTTTTTAGTTCATAAATCTTGCATGGGTCCTAGTCTCGTTTCTCTTAAAATTATTTGTATGCTTCCATTGTATTTTCTCTCTCCTTTAACGTCACTTTATGGCATTTTCCTCAGACAACTCAAACTGGCATTTTGGGATTAATCATTTGTGTCGGGAACAGTTTTTCACTGCCTTAAGACATACTGTCCCAAATAGGACTTCAGCATGATGCTTTTTCATTAGCCTCCTTTTCAAGCCTTAGGCCGCTTAGAATGCTGTTGTATCAGAAGTTGGCTCTCTTCCTTTTTTCTTCTCAGATGAACTTGAAATGATCCATTTCAGGTGTGATGTGAGTTGCGATTGGGCTGATACTTCTAGCTGGAGAATAAGAGAGCTGTATGTTTAACCAAGGGCTTCCCAGGTGGCGCTGGTTGTAAAGAACCCTGCTGCCATTGCAGGAGACGTGGGTTGGATTCCTCGCACGGGAGGATCCCCTGCAGGATAGCATGGCAGCCCATTCCGGTGTTCTTGCCCGGAGACTCTAATGCACAGAGGAGCCCCACGTGCTGTGGTCCCTAGGATTGCAAAGAGTCGGACACCACTGAAGCTACTGATGACACACACACGTGGTTAACCAAGTGCTATTGGCTGGAAGCCTCTGCTGGCGGGAGGGCACACATACAGCTGGCAGTTAGAGGTGGGGACCCCATACAAGCTTGCCTCTGCTCCTTTCTATGCAAACTCAGAAGCCAGGTGGACCTGAGTTTAATTCTAGTCCCGGTCTCTGGGCCAAGACTGTGGCTTCTTCGCGCCCCAGGGCCACTCCTGCTTCCACGGGCCCCTGTGCGTACTTGTTAATTTCAGTGCTGAAGCTGTAGTGATTGACTGTAAATTCTACAGCCCAGGCTTCAACATTACTCTTTCATTAATCCAGTATTACTGCTAGTTTGCTCCTATTTGAGAATATGTGGTCTGCTGATCCGGCAGTTCAGTCTGGAGCCTAGTGGCGTGCTCACCTGTCCGGCTGTGTTCTTGCTGGTGTACACTCAGCTCATGCTGGGCCCCTTCCATCCCTGTTTCTCCTGCTCTATGAGAAAGAGCATCTCTGAAAGGGAGAAGAGTCTAGGGTAGTGATTTATGCTGTACAGATTTTCAGTCTGAATTGTCATTGAGAATAGATTCATGAGCATAACAGTGAATTCTACTATGTACAAATGTGAATGATAAATTTCATTCTGTCAATAAATGTTGAATTTACCTACACGCCATTTAGTCCATTAGATGATGAAGTGTTAGTTGCTCAGTCGTGTCCGACTCTTTGCTGCCCCATGAACTATAACCGACAAGGCTCCTCTGTCCATGGGATTTTCCAGGTGAGAATGCTGGAGTGGGTTGCCATTTCCAGCTCCAGGATTAGTTGTTCACTGCTAACCTGTGTCCTTTTATACTAATCATAGACCTGACCTCCTTTCCTCTTTAGGAAATGTGCTCGATCCTTTCTCTATCATTTTAAAGGTCTAACGCTACAACCGGAGAAGGCAGTGGCACCCCACTCCAGTACTCTTGCCTGGAAAATCCCATGGGCGAAGGAGCCTGGTAGGCTGCAGTACCTGGTGGGCTGCCGTCTATGGGGTCACACAGAGTTGGAGACGACTGAAGTGACTTAGCAGCAGCAGCAGCAGCAGCAGCAGCAGCAGCAATGCTACACTGAATAATAAGGAGGAGAGGTGGAAACTGACTTCAGCTACTTGAGTACAAATCTTCCCCAACTCCAGAATTTATAGAAACTTGGATTGTTTTTCCCCCAAATGCTTAATTTTGCTCTTGAACTCTACTTTGCAGGAAACCAATTTATTCACTTTCTAAAGTGGCCCAGTGTTTGTCTAGCAAGGAAATCAGCAAAAGGGTTCTCAAAGAAGTAGCAATGAAATTGAAAAGTGTCTGCTGTCACCCCTGGTGATAAATCAAACTGATGTTAAAGATGCAAATAGTCATTCCAGTACTCTCTTCTCTGTTATTGGAATTGTTTAAGTTACTTAAGCCAGCAGAATACTTCATTATCTATTATACTGCATGCTAATGGCAGATTTAAAGTTTCACTTTTATCATTTGAAAAGTTTTCTGAAAATCTTATCTAAATAAATCTTATCTACATCCATTGCCATCTAAGTCTATATACTTAATGGTAACTAATACTGTTATTTGGTAGAATATATTTATTGTACCACAGTGAGGTTTCTTTCTAGTTTCTGAGGTTTACAAAGCCAAGAAATTTTAGGAGACTATCACATTCAAGGTAACTTTTGTCCATCTTTTTGAGAAAGTGATTAAAACAATATATAATAAATTTTTATTAGACTGTCAGGAATTTAATTATATTCAACTTAACATTGTAGAATTTTAAATGTACTCTATTAACTAAAATTAAAAAAAGCTGTTATAAATTACTGATATGATTGATTTCTTTCATTTGCAGCATTTAAATATCAGGACACTGACGGATGATATGGTAAGATGATCCTTGAGGTTTCCTTTGTTATAAATCTTAACTAACCCTCTTATGCTGATGGTGTGCTTCACTAACACCTTTAAGATTGCTACAAACTGCATGTTTTGGAAAGGGACTCTATTGTGCGAAAGTAAAAGTTGAACTGGTGAAATATTTTGTTGCTTTTGAAAAGTAAAAGGGACTAGTCAATATGTTCATTTAAAATTTTTGTTTAATCACAAGTTGTTAGTCAACTTGGAATCATTCAAATCAGTTTTCTTTCCCTGGGGATGAATTGCACACTTCAGAAAGAGGTACAAAAAGTAGCTAAAGACAGATCAGCTTTTCAAAAATACGTAGTTACTAATTAAAGTGAGCCAGACTGAGACACCACTGATATATTCTTTAAGTTTTGTTTAGAAACGAGAGAACTAGATATGCCTTAACCTATCTTCTGCATGCTGAAAATAATAAGCTTTCTTATCAGTACTTAAAATTTTTATATCACCATTATAGATTTTTATATACTCAAATAAATTTTTATATATTCAAATTTTACATTCAAAAAATAAATATATGTACCTAGAATACAGTGAGCACTCAAAAACTGTTCAGCACCTCTATATACAAAGTACTATCTTAGGCATGCGGTTCAGGGGGAATACAAAGATGAATGAGACATAGATCTGGACATGCATGATTTAAAAAACTGAATTAGAATTCTACATTTTACTTCTCTGGGTAGAATCTAAGGAAAGGATATTTATATAAGCTTCTCTGGATAACATTTTTTTAAATAGGATAATATTCAGAAATGGTGGTAATATTGAGCAGTAATGCAGATTTTGGGTATAACCTCCCACCCTGCAAGGTGGGTGATGTCCTTATTTAGTGCTGAGCGCAGCGGGGCTCAGGCAACTAAAGTAGGTGGCTTGCCCACATGCGCACGGCTGGCAGTGGTGTAGCTGTGGCTGAAGTCCTGTTCCTGCTTGCTCCAAACCACACACTTGCTGTGCTGACTTAGCTTTCAGATGATTTCTTAAGGCCAACAGTAAAACCATGTGCGATTATTATGTGTGATCTTTTATGAGAATTTACAGTGGTATATTTGTAAAGCCTCATTGAGATATAATTCATATAGCATGTAGTTCACCTAATTAAAATGGACAGTTCAGTGGTTTTTTAGTATTAATATATTTGCAGAACTGTAAAACCATCACCACGATCAATTTTAGAACATTTTCATCGCCTAAAAAGAAACCTCATACCTCTAAACAGTCACTCCCAATTTATTCCCAACTCACCTAGCCCTAGGGAATGGCCAGTCTATTTTCTGTCTGTAGATTTGCCTTTTCTGGACATTGCATATAAATGGAATCGGTTGCTCTTTCGTGACTGAGTTCTTTCACTTGACATCACGTTTTCAACGTGCATCCATGTCGTGGCCTGTGTCATTGCTTCCTTCTGTTGCTGAATGTGTTCTGTGTGATGATATCTTTGCGGCTTGTTCATATTTTGTGGGCACTCTATGCATGTTTCCTTCTTTTCATTCAGATCCCGCCCTTAGCTTTGTTTTGTTACTCTTTTTTTTTCGCTTTGCCACCCCTCAGTCTCTACCCCACGTTCTAGAATCAGGGTCATGCTATAGAGTGGCTGCAGCTTACTGCGCTGGAAGCCTGTGTGCTTTGATTTTCTGTTAGTTAATTGGCTCCTCCTCAGGTAAGACTTTCTCCCTCCTGCCTCTTTTCCTCACCTTTATCCTTCTTGTCCCTTGGCTTTGTAAGGTCAGAACTTTTGGGCTCTACCATACCCTGTGCATATTTTTGTCAAAGCAGTCTATGATTTGTGATCCGTCTTTCTCACTAGTTTAAATCTTTTGAAGACTGAGACAGTACGATGTTATTAATACTTCCAGACAAGTTGTCTGGCACATGTTAAGCATTTTCATCAGTTTGTTGAACAAACAAAAGAGTGCGTCTCGGTTTTGCTAACCTGGTATTGTGTTTGTCTTGCATCTGGTCCTGGCTTAGTCCTGGAAGGCTTTCCAGAGATGGATCTTGGCTTTGCACAGGGTGCAGCAGCTTTGACAAGGACCTGCTCTCAGCCTTCCCTACCACCTGCCTAGGTCACTGATTGTGCCTGCCTTCACCTTAGATGGTTCCATGGTCCCCTTCTCTCCCAGGGGAGGCTCAAGCAGGCAGGCTTGTCCAGGCAGCTGGCCCAGGGCTGTGGAGGCCAGAGAATAAGCGTGGCTGTCTTGAGCAGGAGACCCCGAGTCAGCCCCTTCTCGGCCACTGCTGACTGCTGCCCTGTGGAAAGAGCTGTGGACACGGAATCAGGAGTCTCTCGTTGGAAGACAGAACTTCACCACTTCACTTAGGTGGTTCACTTACATATAAAGCAGGACTAATTTTATACCTTTCCTGCTTTCCTCTTAGGGTTTTGGTGAATCTCACCTAAGCTCACGTATGTTGAGCTGCTGCATTCTGTTCTGTCCTATTTACGCGCTTTAAAAGATACTTCCCGGTGTGGACAGAGGGGTGGTGTGGCCGATTCATTTGCAGTTGAGTCTTACGGGGGTGTGTGTGTCATAGATCGTGGAGAGATTTGAGGAGAGAAAGGAAAGCGGGATACTTTGAGGGCTCTTTAAACTATTTCTGATGAGTTGCAGCACATGGAAGTATTTGCCACTGATGTTTGATGTGTGCTAGCAATGTGATTTCTAATTAAACTTTCCCACCACTGCAACATGTGCTGCATGTATGCCTTTAATATAGAACTTCCTGACGTGAATAGACTTTTTTAGGGCAGGACTTGGGAGAAGGCATATAGGAATGATGTCTGCTGTAGTCATGTGTTTGAATAACAATATTTTAACAACATTAATTGAGACATCCCGGGAAACATTAATGTTAGAAACTCATCTTAGGTTGCTTTTTGTTAAAGTCCTGCAAAAGTACTTCACATTTCAAGATAATTTCTAAAATTACTGTCAGAATTAAATTTCATAGGACACTGTTGGATTAAGAGAACGGAGTATTACTGTAGCCTTGAGGTCCATAGGCAGAATTAATATACTTTAAACAGTGTTTGTTCTATGAATATCTGGGCGTCTGCTGTGTGTAAAATGCTGTTCAGGGTGCTAGGGTACTATAAAGGTGAAAAAAGTAATTTAGCTTACAACACTCTTTTGTTTATACCTGGGTTGAAAAGAAAGGTCTCCTTGTAGAGATAGAAAGGTTGGGAGGAGGACAGTGAGGGGCCAAGTGTGAAAGGTAAGCTGGATGAAACTGAATGTGCATGTCACCATGCTGAGTTTCCCATCAAAGTGTCCCCGGGTGTTTCTGTGGGGAGGGGTTATTTTTGACCTGCTTTTTCCTCCCGTGTCCTTCAGAGCCATTTGTCTGAAGTGCAGTCCTCCTGCTGATCTTCCTCTCTCCTTTTATCTCTGTAGCCAGCATTACTATTGTAATCCTGTGTGTGGCCTGCAGCAATGGCTTTCAAGCTTCTTTGACTAGGATCCACCGTAAGAAATACACTTTAGTTTGTAGCCCAGCACATAAACACAGATTCTCTCTGTTGAAACAAAAGTTTTTAAGAACCTATATTTAATGTTTCTAAGCGTAATGGTTAAACCAGATCAAACCAGCCCATCGTAAAGGAAATCAACCCCAAACATTCATTGGAAGGACTGACGCGGAAGCTGAAGCTCCAATACTTTAGCCACCTGATGCGAAGAGCCGACTCTTTGTAAAAGACCCTGATGCTGGGAAAGATTGAAGGCAAGAGGAGAAGGGGACAACACGGGGTGAGAAGGTTAGACAGTATCACTGGCTCAATAGATATGCATTTGAGCAAACTCCAGGAGATGGTGAAGGACAGGGAGGCCTGCATGCTGCAGTCCATGGGGTCGCAAAAAGTCAGACACAACTTAGGGACGGAACAACAACAACAGAGCCTAATGAACTCTGATCTTTTTCTTTCCCTTCCTTTCTACTCCTTTTACTCCTATCCATCCCATGAAAAAAAAGAAAGGTGATCCAGTCCACTAAATGGACTTCATAACACCAAATAGTCTACAGTTACGACTAGCAAAACAGACATGTCCAGTACCGCAGCTGGAAGAAATCCCAAGCTCTCTGTGAGCGTCTGCTCAGTCCACATGGGCACGTGTCGGTGAGCAGGGCGAGCGTGCCTGCCCTCCACGTACCAGCTGTGCGACTTTGAGCCTTGGTATCCTTGTTTATAGGGATTTTTTAAGAGCTAAATTAGGTAATATATATTCAGTCAGTTCAGTTCAGTCACTCAGTCATGTCCATTGCACTGAAGTTTAATGGTGTCTACAGACCACCTCCCTTGCTGGACACAGTTGCTTGGTCCAGCTGGACCACATTTGACTCCAGCTATGACAATCCTATTTTTCGTTGGCATTTTTAACTTACTGCAAAAAGGCCCAGTCCATCTGTTACTTTCTCACTAGCGGCAGAGGTTTGAAAGCCATCAAGAGCTGTTTTTGGCCTGTGGGAACAGTTTGGCCGAGGAGGGTAAATGAAGGGAGCCGCCATAGAGGAGCGGGGGTGGACTTGGAGGGTGTCCAGTCAGCACTGTGATTCTGGTTCCTGAAGCGTCCCATCTGCAACCCTCACACTCCCAGGAGTTTTGTGAGTCCCCTGGATTTTACAATCAGTGTATATTCATTTACCTATAATAGTGTGAACCAGGTTTCAATTATTTTCATCTGAAAGAATGAAAAATCTTTTTGAGTCGCAGATATTTATTTTGAAACTTGAGCCTCTCCACCTGTCTTAAGAATCCTGTGGAGAAACTCCAAAAGGAAAGCGAAGTCACTCAGTCGTGTCCAACTCTTCACCACTCCATGGGCTGTAGCCCGCCAGGTGTCCTCCGCCCATGGGATTCTCCAGGCAAGAATCCCAGAGTGAGTTGCCATTCCCTTCTCCAGGGGATCTTCCCAACCGAGGGACTGAACTTGGGTCTCCCGAATTGAGGGCAGACTCTTTACCACCTTAGCCACCAGGGAAGTTTCAGAACAACCCAGGTGCCCACTGAAGCAACCCTCACACTCCCAGGAGTTTTGTGAGTCCCCTGGATTTTACAATCAGTGTATATTCATTTACCTGTAATAGTGTGAACCAGGTTTCAATTATTTTCATCTGAAAGAATGAAAAATCTTTTTGAGTCACAGATATTTATTTTGAAACTTGAGCCTCTCCACCTGTCTTAAGAATCCTGCAGAGAAACTCCAAAAGGAAAGTGAAAGTGAAGTCACTCAGTCGTGTCCAACTCTTCACCACTCCATGGGCTGCAGCCCGCCAGGTGTCCTCCGCCCATGGGATTCTCCAGGCAAGAATCTCAGAGTGAGTTGCCATTCCCTTCTCCAGGGGATCTTCCCAACCGAGGGACTAAACTTGGGTCTCCTGAATTGAGGGCAGACTCTTTACCACCTTAGCCACCAGGGAAGTTTCAGAACAACCCAGGTGCCCACTGATACTTCATCTCCAAATGGAAAGCATGTTTACTCATAGAGAATGCTGCAGCAGCAGCTTAACCTTGAAATCTCCCTTGCTTAACACAACAAATGTTTGTTTCATATTGACAGTTCCTCTAAGTTAGTTTGAAGAAAGCTCTGCCTCACATGAGCCCTCACGGGCCAAGCTGACAGAGGTTCCACCATCTTTTACTTGTACCTCGTGGGGAAGGTGGTCTCTCAGTCACCGTGGAAAGGAGGAGAGGACTAAGGGATGAAGCTCATGCTCTGACCTGCTTGCGTCAGGAGCGGCGCACACCACTCCACACCATTCTTCGGCACTCAGCCTTCTTCACAGTCCAACTCTCACATCCATACATGACCACAGGAAAAACCATAGCCTTGACTAGACAGACCTTAGCTGGCAAAGTAATGTCTCTGCTTTTGAATATGCTATCTAGGTTGGTCATAACTTTTCTTCCAAGGAGTAAGTGTCTTTTTCTTAAGTCAGAGTATATTTATTTTGGACCTCCGAAGAATCGATGCTTTTGAACTGTGGTGTTGGAGAAGACTCTTGAGAGTCCCTTTTACTGCAAGGAGATCCAACCAGTCCATTCTAAAGGAGATCAGCCCTGGGATTTCTTTGGAAGGATTGATGCTAAAGCTGAAACTCCAGTACTTCGGCCACCTCATGTGAAGAGTTGACTCATAGGAAAAGACCCTGATGCTGGGAGGGATTGGGGAAATGTCTCTGCTTTTGAATATGCTATCTAGGTTGGTCATAACTTTTCTTCCAAGGAGTAAGCATATATTAGTAATTAGTAATAAGTACTTTAAAAAATGAGATATGATTCCATATAATATAATGCACTAATCTTAAAAGTGCAGTATGCATTTTGGCACATGTATACAATCATGCATATACTATAGTTACGACAAAATACATTGCCATCACACCTGTGTTCCCTCTGAGTCCCTCTGTGTCCTTTGCAGTCAGTTCTCTTCACCCTTCCTGGCTCTTGGGAAAAACTAATCAGTTTTTTGAGCTATCCAGTAGTTCAATTCTTTTACTTAACATAATGCTTTTGAGAGTCATCTAACGTTTGGCTTTATCAGAAATTTGCTCTTTTTATTACTGAATGGTGTTCCCTTGTTCGGTAATACTAAAGTTGGCTTATATATTCAACAGTGTGGGTTGTTAGCAGTTTTTGGCTATTATGAAAAACTGCTCTGGACATTTGAACTCAGTTTTTTTTTTTTGACATATGTTTTCTTTTTGGAGGGCGAATTATGTGGTTTGACTCTGGAAGTACACATTATTTCCTCTAGTGACTAATGATGATGGATATTTTTCATGTGATTATTTGCCATTCCTTTCTTGTTTGTGATGAAATGTCTGTTACTAAATACAGGGCTATTCAAATTTTCTGTTTCTTCTTGAGTGAGACCTGGTAGTTTATCTTTCAAGGAATTTTTTTCATGTTATTTATGTTGTTGAATTATGAATTATTTGTGATATTTCCTTATCTTTTTAATGTAGGATCTGTATTTATTTATTTCCTCTTTTTCCAATTCTGATATTGGTGATTTGTCTTCTGCTTTTTACCTGATTAGTGTGCCTAGAAGTTTATCAATTTTTTTGATTATTTCAGAGAACTGGCTTTTAGTCTCACTAATTTTCTTTATTGTTCTTTTGTTTTCATTTATTTGTTTTATCTTTATTATTTCTATACTTTTGCTTTATTCTTTTAATGGCTTCTTTGGGTGGAAGCTTAAATAATTTATTTGAGAACTTTTGTTTTCTAATGAGAACTTTATGCTGTAAATTTCCTTTTGAGAACTACTTTAGCTGTTAATCTTCTGAATATTTGAAATAGTTTTAAGTTTTGTGTTGATTTCTTTTCCCCATTGATTATTTAGATATATCTTGTTTAATTTTCAAATATTTGAGGATTTCCCTGGTATCTTTATGTTGCTGATTTGTAATTTAAGTCCCTGGTAACCAGTGATTTCATACTTTTTGTGTGATTTCAGTCTTTTTCAATTTGAGTCTTGCTTTCTGCCCCAGAATGTGGGCTGTCTTGGTGGATATTCCATGTGTATTCTGTTGTTGTTAGAATCCGTCTATAAGTAGTAAATACGTCAAGGTAGTTGATAGTTTTGTTCACATCTTCTATATTCTGATTTTCTGTTGCTTTTTCTGACAATTATTGAGGAGTATTGAAGTCTCCAACTATAATTTTGGATTCTTAAATTTTTGTTCTTAGCTCTCTACTTTTACTTCATGTTTTATGAAGCTCTGCAATTAAGTGCATATACATTTTATATTGTTTCAATTTATCTTTATGAAATGATCCTTTTTACCCTCAGTAATATTCATTACTTTTTAGTTTTGGATATTTAATGGATTTCTCAGCCCTGCCTGATACAGTGATCTCCTTCCCTTTTGAAGAACGGAGACTGTTGGCTTCTGTGGCCCACACTTTATGGGTTTCGTACCCCTTGGAGTTCTCCTCCACTGTCTCTGCTGTGTGTGCGTCTCCTCTGCCTTTAACCTTACACATCTCATGGGCCTGTCATCTCTCAGCCTGCTGTCCTGCAGCCACTCTTCTCTTCTTTGTCTCTGGTCCTTGGCTTCTGTGGTCACCTCTGTGTGTATGTATCTGTCTGTGAGTTTTCCTCAAGCTGAGGCATCCATGCGTTGGCCTCTTGAATACCTTCGGATGGATGTCTCATTTTTATGTGAAACTCTTTGTGTCCCAAAATAAATTTGTCACTTCCCTCTTAAGCATATTTCTGTTCCTATATTTTCATAGAAGGTAACTTCACCCTTCTAATGTTTCATTAGGACTCTCACAACTTTCTATTGCTTCCTAAAAAGCCAGCTTTTTGGGGTACTTCCCTGGTGGTACAGTGGTTAAGACTCTGTACTTTCCCTGCAGAGCACATGGGTTTGATCCCTGGTTCAGGGAACTAAGATCTACCATGTGGGGGGAAAAAAAAATCTGACTTAAAAAAAAAAGGCAGCTTCTTACACAGCAACCAGAATGACCTATCTAAATTGCATGCCTGGCTATGCTTTGCCCTGTTTGTAGCTGCGTAGTTGCACCTTTGCCTATAGGTCAAGCCTAAAGCTTTTTGCCGTGGCACATAGGCCTCCATGGTAGGACCCTGCTTCTCTAACTTGATATACCTCTTTCAGTCAGCAAGCAGGAGTCAAGTAAATTGCTAGAGAATTTACTCAGAGAATGTAGAAACACAGCTACTGCTTGGAAAAAGGTGTGTTAAGTGATAATGAGGACTGTTTATTAGCTGTGTGCCAAGTAGCATTCCAAATATTAGCTTTATAAACACATTTAGTTTCCACAACAAGCCTCTGCGTAGGCCTTGTTACTATTCCATTTTTCAAAGATGAGGAAACTGAGGCAAGAGAGAGTACTAGTTACTTGTGTAAAGTCATGTGAAGCAGCCAGGAAAACTGACAGACTGGCCCCAGGGAGCATGATCTTTCCCACGTGACTTACACTGCCACTTAAGCTCTGTGCCTGTCTCGGTTGAGAGAACCAGTGTAAAATCTGGAAGTGTTTCCTTATTTTCTGCTTTTCTCCTACAGTCATTGGAATGGGTCTTCTGACCTTGAAACTGACCAGAAAAAGTTGTATCCTAGCCATTGATCTTAATCCTGAGAAATTATAATTGTAAAGACACATTGTATTTAAGGAGTTTTCTGTGATAAGAAATGAACTGTTTTGAGTATTTCTAGTAAGTAAACAAAACTAGAAAAGTTGTCTCAAAGGAGTAGTGTTGTGTGTGACTTAGAGTTAGCAACAGGTAAAAGATATGTTTTCTTAATTGCAAAGAAAATAGAAAAACTTCTGTCTGGAAACCACAAATCTTGCAGCAGTGGCAGCTGGCCCCCAGGTGTATGTGTAGGCTTTCTAGGTGCTCCTCCCAGGTCCTCCTGGAAGGGACTCCAGATTGCCTGGGGTTTCATGGTCTGGGCCTGCATGCTGGGGGATCCGTGAGAAGTGCCCCCTGGGCTCCGCAGGCCTGCAGACCCGCTCGGTGTACGTGACTCCGCTGCGTTCCCAGGTGTTCTTCCCTCTGCTGCTGAGGCACTGCAGGCAAGTGTGCCTGCCTGGCCTCCGATTTGTCTACCTGCATGCTGTGCCTGTACCTACCTGAATCTGCGGTGTCTTGTGGAATATATATAAATTAGACATCACATTTACGAAAGAAAATAAAATGATTTTGATTATCTGAATTTGTGCCTAACTCCCAAGCCTGGTCATGGAACCTAAATCATCAACTTTTTTTTTTTTTTAAGTTCAATGGAAAAGAATAATTTAAAATAATTTTATCATATGGGCCTAGTAAGATTTAAAGCTTTCTGTACTGTAATTTAAGTTTATTTTGCATTTTTATTAATTTATTTTTCCTTTTAAAAGTTAAAAACAAATGGTAAAGCAAAACATATCATAATATATTCCACAGCTTTCCTGTAAAACTATATATTCAAAATACTCTGTGGAAAGTCAATATACCAGGAACTTACCAATGGTGCAGTGGTTAAGAATCCTCCTGCCAGTGCAGTAGAGTGGGTTTGAGCCCTCATCCGGGAGGATTCTAGGTGCCAGGGGCAGCCGGCCGTGTGCCACGAGCGCTGCAGCCTGCGGGCCTCGAGCCTGCGCTCTGCAGCAAGGGAATTCCCCACACTGAGAGGCCTGCACGCAGCAGCGAAGGCCCAGCGCAGCCAAGCATCAACCAACAAGGGAATAAAGGAGGTACACCAGCGGGACAACTGAATCTACCTGAAAATAAGTCGTAGAAAACTTCAACTGTTCACTCAGTTTCGTGGGACTTTCAGAGCACATTCATATGAGTTAATTAGCACTTCCTGTGTTTAGATTTTCAGTAGTAACACTTCAGTGCTATCTTGGACTTTTAAATATTTATGGGCTGGTTTAGAGAGCTCCTCCTCAAATCAGTGGGAATTTGGAAATAAGATCAAGAGTTCTCAGAGTTGAGTATGCTAAGATGTAGGAGAGTATGCAGACTTGTTTATTCATCTTTTTATCCATTCATTCATGGAGCCTTTATTGAGGGCTTGGTACTATTATAGACATGGCAAAGATGAATAATCTGTCTCTGCCCTCTGGGAACAGTGAGGAAAAAAACTTGTGTACAAAACCAGTATACAGTTGAAGTGGGCTGGAATGGCGAGTGGTAAGGTCAATTTTGGTCTTGGAGAAAACTTCATAGAGAAGGTGACTTTTCAGCTGAGTTTCAAAGGACAGGTTGGAATACCGACTGGCAGGAGTGGTAGTAATTTTTTTCTTCTTTATGATGATTTTACTCCTGGATATCAGTGGAATGGATTACAGTGCCTGTAATAGAAAGCAATTGTTGATAATTTCAGGTAATTTTTGGGTACTATTCGTCTAGGTCTTAAAAATAATGTGGCATTTATAGAACTAATTTATATTTCCTTTCAAGCATATAGTAGTATAATATTGGAGTATATGTAATTAGAAACTGTACTTTAAGTGAAGTCGCTTGGTCGTGTCCGACTCTTTGCGACCCCATAGACTGTAGCCTACCAGGCTCCTCTGTCCATGAAATTTTCCAGGCAATAGTACTGGAGTGGATTGCTGTTTCCAGGGGGTCTTCCCAACACAGGGCTCAAACCCAGGTCTCCCGCATTGTAGACAGACGCTTTACCATCTGAGCCACTAGGGAAGTCTGATATAGTCTTGAGTGCCAGACTAAAATAACCTGTACTGTATCTTGATAGTGGCGATGAGAGTTAATTCTGAAACCCCAGAGGTTTAATTAGTAGGAGAGTACTTTAAGTAGATGTAGATAAGTATAACTTTGAGATATTTTAAATATTCAGTTCAACTCAGTTCAGTTGCTCACTCGTGTCCAACTCTTTGCGATCCCACGGACTGCAGCACGCCAGGCCTCCCTGTTCATTACCAATTCCAGGCATTTACTCAAAACTCATGTCCACTGAGTCAGTAATGCCATCTCCAATGAATATTCAGGACTGATTCCTTTAGAATGGACTGGTTGGATCTCCTTGCTGTCCAAGGGACTCTCAAGAGTCTTATCCAACACCAAAGTTCAAAAGCATGAATTCTTCAGCAGAAAGCTTTCTTTATAGTCCAACTCTCACATCCATACATGACTACTGGAAAACCCATAGCTTTGACTAGACAGACCTTTGTTGGCAAAGTAATGTCTCTGCTTTGTAATATGCTGTCTAGGTTGTTATAACTTTTCTTGGAAGAAGCAAGTGTCTTTGAATGTCATGGCTGCAGTCACCATCTGCAGTGACTTTGGAGCCCAAGAAAATAAAGTCTGTCACTGTTTCCATTGTTTTCTCATCTATTTGCCATGAAGTGATGGGACCAGATGTCCTGCTCTTTCTTTTTTGAATGTTGCATTTTAAGCCAATTTTTTTCACTTTCCTCTTTCCCCTTCATAAAAAGGCTCTTTAGTTCCTCTTTGCTTTCTGCAATAAGGGTGGTATCATCTGTATATCTGAGGTTATTAATATTTCTCCCGGCAGTCTTGATTCCAGCTTGTGCTTTCTCCAGTCCAGCATTTCTCATGATGTACTCTGCATATAAGTTAAATAAGCAGGGTGACAATATACAGCCTTGATGTACTCCTTTTCCAATTAGGAACAAGTCTGTTGTTCCATGTCCAGTTCTGACTTGCTTCTTGACCTGCATGCACATTTCTCAGCAGGCAGTTCAGGTGCTCTGGTATTCCCATCTCTTTCAGAATTTTCCACAGTTTATTGTGATCCACACAGTCAGAGGCTTTGGCATAGTCAATAAAGCAGAAATAGATGTTTTTCTGGAACTCTCTTGCCTTTCTGATGATGTAGCAGATGTTGGCAATTTGATCTCTGGTTCCTCTGCCTTTTCTAAATCCAGCTTGAATATCTGCAAGTTCACGGTTCATGTACTGTTGAAGCCTGGCTTGGATAATTTTGAACATTGCTTTGCTGGCGTGTGAGATGAGTGCAATTGTGCGGTAGTTTGAGCATTCTTTGGCATTGCCTTTCTTTGGGATTGGAATGAAAACTGACCTTTTCCAGTCCTGTGGCCACTGCTGAGTTTTCCACATTTGCTGGCATGTTGAGTGCAGCACTTTCACAGCATCATCTTTTAGGATTTGAAATAGCTCAACTGGAATTCCATCACCTCCGCTAGCTTTATTCGTAGTGATGCTTCCTAAGGCCCACCTGACTTTGTATTCCAGGATGTGTGGCTCTAGGTGAGTGATTACACGATCGTGGTTATCTGGGTCATGATGGCCCTTTTTGTTTAACTCTGTGTATTCTTCCAACCTCTTCTTGATATCTTCTGCTTCTGTTAGGTCCATACAATTTCTGTCCTGTATTGTGCTGATCTTTGCATGACATTTTCCCTTGGTATCTCTGATTTTCTTGAAGAGATCTCTAGTCTTTCCCATTCTATTGTTTTCCTCTGTTTCTTTGCATTGATCTCTGAGGAAGGCTTTCTTATCTTTCCTTGCTATTGTTGGAACTCTGCATTCAGATTAATATATCTTTCCTTTTCTCCTTTGCCTTACTCTTCTCTTTTCTCAGCTATTTGTAAGGCCTCCTCAGACAACCATTTTGCCTTTTTCCATTTCTTTTTCTTTGGGATGGTCTTGATCACCACCTCCTGTACAGTGTCACAAATCTCTGTCCATAGTTCTTCAGGCACTCTATCGGATCTAATCCTTTGAATCTATTTGTCACTTGCACTATATAATCATAAATGATTTGGTTTAGATCATACCTGAATGGTCTAGTGGTTTTCCCTACTTTCTTCAATTTAAGTCTGAATTTGGTAATAAGGAGTTCATGATCTGAGCTATAGTCAGCTCCTGATCTTATTTTTGCTGACTGTATAGAGCTTCTCTGTCTTTGGCTGCAGAGAATATAATCAATCTGATTTCAGCATTGACCATCTGGTGATAGAGTCTTCTCTTGTGTTGTTGGAGGAGGGTGTTTGCTATGACCAGTGCGTTCTCTTGGCAGAACTCTTATTAGTCTTTGCCCTGTTTCATTCTGTCTCCAAGGCCAAATTTGCCTGTTACTCCAGGTATTTCCTGACTTCCTACTTTAGCATTCCAGTCCCCTATAATGAAAGGACATCTTCTCTGTGTGTTAGTTCTAGAAGGTCTTGTAGGTCTTCATAGAACCATTCAGCTTCAGCTTCTTCAGCATTACTGGTCGGGGCATAGACTTGGATTACCATCATATTGAATGGTTTGCCTTGGAAACGAACAGAGATCATTCTGTTGTTTTTGAGATTGCATCCAAGTACTGCATTTTGGACTCTTTTGTTGACCATGATGGCTCCTCCATTTCTTCTGAGGGATTCCTGCCCGCAGTAGTAGATATAATGGTCATCTGAGTTAAATTCACCCTTTCCAGTCCATTTTAGTTTGCTGATTCCTAAAATGTTGATGTTCAGTCTTGCCATGTTTGTTTGACCACTTCCAATTTGCCTTGATTCATGGACCTAACATTCCAGATTCCTTTGCAGTATTGCTTTTTACAACATCAGACTTTACTTCCATCACTGGTCACATCCACAACTGGGTGTTGCTTTTGCTTTGACTTCATTCTTTCTGGAGCTGTTTCTCCACTGATCTCCAGTAGCATACTGGGCATCTACCGACCTGGGGAGTTCATCTTTCAGTGTCCGATCTTTTTGCCTTAGAGTGGTACACAGACTATATAATGGAGAAGCACTTGGTGTATGGGCATCTAATCCAGTCTTGAGGTGTCAGAAAGGCTACTACATGAGACGTTCTGCAAACTGAAGCCTGAATTGAAATTATCCAGATAAATGCTTAGGTGGTAGGCACAAGAAATAGCTTGCGCATGTGTAGAAGTTTCTAGGTTATTGATTACGTCTAGATTACGTCTAATGGCGGTGGAGTCGTGAAGAGATTTTCTCAGGAGGAAGTAAGATTAAGGTTAAAGTGGACCTCTGAGCCATGGTAAGCTATTTGAGTGTCATCCTTTGAGCAGTGGGATTACAGATGCTGAAAGGTTTGAAGTACAGGAGTGAGGGAGATGATCTGGTTTGGATTTCAGTAAGATCTGTGCAGAGATTAGTTTGGGGAGTGGTAGGGACAGGGGCCAGTGAAGACACTGGAGCAAGTTAGGAGGCTATACCAATTGTCCAGGTGGCCTGAAGTAGGGTCGTAGTGGTAGGGGCAGAGGGCAGAGGCAAGATGAATTAAGATACAGTCTGTTTGGTTTGATTTATGTTTCCTAGTTAATTTTCATTAAAGTTATTATAGTTCAAATCACTTTTCTGCTGACTGGAGACAGCCTCAGAAGTCCAGATCTTCAGTATGCATCTGTATGCTTCTCTCCCAATCCAGGTCCATGTATTTTTCTAATCTGACAGTATCTCCCAACTTCTAAAGCCTTCAAAAACCCTCCTACTTTGCCCTTTGGAACTCAAAGTCTGTCATCTTTGAATGTTTGCTTTCCTTGTTGCAGTACTTGAAACCTAGGGGTTATTTGAAGACTTTATTTTCCTGGTAGCTTTTTCCTTCAAAGGCTTCCAGCTCTTCTTGAGCATTTCTATTGCATTTCTCCATGTTAGTCTCAACTGTGGGTCATCTCGTCCCTCCCATTGATTCATCGCAGGCATTAGAACTTAAGTTCTTTTCTTTTACACCACTATGTTTGTTATTATTCCACTCATACCTACCAGGGACACTTATTCTGGGGTCTGTGGTCCCCCAAGGGGTCTGTGGTAGAGTTCATGGTATAATTGAACTTAATGGGAAAAGCATGAAATCTTTTAAATTAAGCTTTAAGTAAAATTTAGTATTTTAAAAAATTATACACATAAGCAAAACAAAAAAACAAATGACCAGCTAAACATAAGAACAGTAGGTTTGGGCCTGTGACTTTATCACAGATAAGGAAAGCCTCTTTCCTGTGTGGGCATTTCCACTGGCTACTCTGCATATGGCACTTGGCTGTGGAATACATATTGCATATTCAGTTCAGTTCAGTTGCTCAGTCTTGGCTGACTCTTTGAAGCCCATGGACTGCAGCATGCCAGGCTTCCCTGTCCTTTACCAACTCCCTGAGTTTGCTCAAACTCATGTCCGTTGAGTAGGTGTTGCCGTCCAACCATCTCATCCTCTGTTGTCCCCTTCTGCTCCTGCCTTCAGTCTTTCCCAGCATCAGGGTCCTTTCCAGTGAGTTGACTCTTTGCATCAGGTGGTCAAAGTATTGGAGCTTCAGCTTCAGCATCAGTCCTTCCAATGAATATTTAGGACTGATTTTCTTTAGGATGGACTGTTTGTATCTCCTTGCAGTCTAAAGGACTCTCAAGAGTCTTCTCCAACACCACAGTTCAAAAGCATCAATTCTTCAGTGCTCAGCCTTCTTTATGGTCCAACTCTCACATCTGTACATGACTACTGAAAAAACCGTAGCTTTGACTAGACGGACCTTTGTCGGCCAAGTAATGTCTCTGCTTTTGAATATGCTGTCTAGTTTTGCCATGGTTTTTCTTCCAAGGAGCAAATTTCTTTCAATTTCATGGCATAACTTATTTTTAAGCAATTTAAAGGAATTTCAAGATTATAACTGTTAAGTGTATTTCTCACTTAATGATATTAAAATACTGTATAAAATCTAAATGTGAACAAATCATTGTAAGTAAGTTATTTTGGGGAGGCGGTGATACATTTTCATCTTTTCAAAGGATCCTCTGGTTAAAGAACTTTTCATAAATTTCAGTAATACAATTTAAGAGTGGGAAATGGCCATTTGTAGTATTTAGGAGCCTTGAAGGTAGGGTATAGTAGTTGGTAGGTTGGTGGGAATTGTTAGCAGGTGATAAGATTGTTCCTATGAGATGCTTAGCTTATCCATTTGAAACAATGAATGGCCAATTTTCCTCCCCAGGAAGATGTCTCTTTGTGACAGAGATGTCATAGCATTTTAGTAAGGATCATGGGACTCTGCAGCTGTTCACGTGCACCATCTCCTGTAATTCCGATTTAGCCTCACCTGGTTTCCTTTGCACCCCTTTCCAAAGACTCTTTTGAGGTTCTTTCTCCACCCCATAGTTAATCACTCGTCTCTATCTGTTGACAAAAGCATCAATTCTTCAGTGCTCAGCCTTCTTTATGGTCCAACTCTCACATCTGTACATGACTACTGAAAAAACCGTAGCTTTGACTAGACGGACCTTTGTCGGCCAAGTAATGTCTCTGCTTTTGAATATGCTGTCTAGTTTTGCCATGGTTTTTCTTCCAAGGAGCAAATTTCTTTCAATTTCATGGCATAACTTATTTTTAAGCAATTTAAAGGAATTTCAAGATTATAACTGTTAAGTGTATTTCTCACTTAATGATATTAAAATACTGTATAAAATCTAAATGTGAACAAATCATTGTAAGTAAGTTATTTTGGGGAGGCGGTGATACATTTTCATCTTTTCAAAGGATCCTCTGGTTAAAGAACTTTTCATAAATTTCAGTAATACAATTTAAGAGTGGGAAATGGCCATTTGTAGTATTTAGGAGCCTTGAAGGTAGGGTATAGTAGTTGGTAGGTTGGTGGGAATTGTTAGCAGGTGATAAGATTGTTCCTATGAGATGCTTAGCTTATCCATTTGAAACAATGAATGGCCAATTTTCCTCCCCAGGAAGATGTCTCTTTGTGACAGAGATGTCATAGCATTTTAGTAAGGATCATGGGACTCTGCAGCTGTTCACGTGCACCATCTCCTGTAATTCCGATTTAGCCTCACCTGGTTTCCTTTGCACCCCTTTCCAAAGACTCTTTTGAGGTTCTTTCTCCACCCCATAGTTAATCACTCGTCTCTATCTGTTGTTAATTTACTTGAGGGCATTTACAGTATTTTTTACCTTTATTTGTAATTTGTTACTGTATTTTTTTTTCCCCAAGTGGTAATCATCTGTGGGATGGCACTATATTTTATATGTTTTATCATCCAGTAATTGCTTAGTCATACCTTCAGGTACTAATTGACTGCCAGCTACTGTTTTGTAGGCTAAACACACAATGATGCTTATCAGTTATCTGCTGCTGTGTAACAAATTAAGCCAAGTCAGCAAACATTTATCACGTCATACTGTTTCTGTTTCTTGACTTCCTACTTTTGCATTCCAGTCCCCTATAATGAAAAGGATATCTCTTTTGGGACCTCCAATTAAAATAAATAAATAAAATTTTAAAAATAACAATAACTGCAATGTCTTAAAACACACAGAATATGCTTAAGTAAATGCATTAATAAAAACATCCCCTCAAAAAGAATATAACTGGCACTGTTTGAAGAAACTGGAGAACCAATTTCCTATAATGAAACTGGTAAAAAAGGGGAAAAAAATCAAGAATTTACACTGTCTTTCTTTTACAAGTTTTACTACCATGATTACATAATAAAAGAGCTAAAACTTTTCTTCACAAAAACAATATTTCATCTGATAAATGAAAAGGAGAGAATGGAATTAGACTATCACTATTTCACAACCTCTGATAAATTAGTGGGTTTAAGCACCAATCATCAATGGCTGCTAGCATAAAAAGAAAATATCCAGCTAAGATTTATCTCTTGATTAGAGTGATACAACATCACCTAAGGAGTAATTGGGCCTAAAACAAAGCAAAACAAAACACCCCAAACTAAATCTGATTGAGCATCTAGTTCCAGTTACCAATTTACAGGAAATTAAGAGGACTGAGGGGCAAACATGTTACAAGATGGGGACACAGTCAATAAGACCCAGGATAAAAAACTCCAAAGAGTAGATGGCCCATGTGCTTCAGCAAATATCTATAATGAAAGAAGAAGAGACGGAAGAGACATCTGTAGGTTTAATAACATTTAGAAAGGTCTACTAACAAATTGCAGTGAATGCAACTTATCTGGACACTAATATATTTTTTTTAAAGCTGTTGAAATTTTTTAGAACAATCTATAGTCTAGATATTTGCTGACATCAAGGAAATGTGGTTGACATTTTTTAAGGGTGATGATAGTATTGTGGTCATGTGAAAAAATAATTATATTTTAGAGAAGCATACTGAAGTATCAATGCTAAGGATAAAATGATATGATGATAGTCTCTTCTACAAATGAGGCTGGGTCAACTGGATATCCACATGTAAAAGAATAATGTTGAATCCTTACCTCATATCACATATATAATATTATCTCAGAATGAATCGACGATGTAAATATAAGAACTAGAACTGTAAAACTCTTAGGAGAGAACAAGGGGTAAATTTCCACCACCATGGACTTGGCAATGGTTTCTTAACTTTGACACTAAAAGCACAAACAACAACAACAAAAATAAGTAAAAGGAGAGAAATTGGATTTCATCAACATTAAGAATTTTGTGCATCAAAAGACATTATCAAGAGGGTGAAATGACAACTCACTGAATGGACAAAACATGTGCAAATCACATATCCAATAAGGGTCTAGTATCCAGAATATATAAAGAACACTTACATCTCAACAAGAAAAACGTAAACAACACAATTGAAACAGGGGTGAAACACCTGAATAGGCATTTCTCCAAAGAAGATGTACAAATGACTAACAATCACATGAAAAGATGCTCAACGTCAACAGACTTTAGGAAAATGCCAGTCAAAACCACAATGAGCTACCACTTCACACCCTTTAGGATGACTATAATTTAAATTGGGGCTTCCCTGGTGGCTTGAAGGTTAAAACGTCCACCTGCAATGAGGGAGACCTGGGTTTGATCCCTGGGTCGGGAAGTTCCCCTGGAGAAGGAAATGGTAACCCACTCCAGTATTCTTGCCTGGAGAATCCTAAGGACGGAGGATTTTTTAAAAAAGTAAAACAGAAAATAATGTGTTGGCAAGAATGTGAAGAAATTAGNGATCCCTGGGTCGGGAAGTTCCCCTGGAGAAGGAAATGGTAACCCACTCCAGTATTCTTGCCTGGAGAATCCTAAGGACGGAGGATTTTTTAAAAAAGTAAAACAGAAAATAATGTGTTGGCAAGAATGTGAAGAAATTAGAACGCTCCTACATGGCTGGAGAGAATGTAGACTGTGGCAAACAGTTAGATGGTTCCTCAGTAAGTTAGAAATACCATATATACAAGAAATAGCATATGACCTAGCAATTTCACTTCTAGGTATATTTACCCCTCAAAATTGAAAGCATGTGCTTAAACAAAAACTTGCATATGAACGCTCAAAGCAGCACTGTTCACAATATACAAACTGTGGAAATAACCCAACTGGCCATCATCACAGATGAATAAATAAAATGTAGTATACCCACACACTAGAGTACCATTCAGATATGAAAAGGAATGACGTGCCGACACATGATACAATGGGGATCAATCTTGAAAAACATCCTGATATCGATAACTGAAAGAAGCCAGAAGAAGAAGGCTATACGTTGTATGATCCACTTACATGAAATATCCCGAATTGGCAAATCCGCAGAGAACGAAAGCAGATTAGCGGTTTTTCAGGGGGAGGGAAGAATGGGAGTTGCAGCTTAATGGGTAGAGAGTGTCTTTCTGGGGTGATAAAGTTTTGGAACTAGACAGGGGTGATGGTTGCACAACATTGGGTACTTAATCCCACTGTTATACACCTTACAATTATTAAAATGGCAAATTTCAGGCTATGTGTATTTTACCACACTTTTTCTTTTTTTAAAAAAGGTGATGAAATTTGTTTCAAAATAACAGAAGGGAGGAAGTAGATGGGTGTATAGATGGGGCAGGACTGACTACTGGTTGACGATTGTTGGGGCTAGTTTGGGGCACATTATACTGTTCTCTAGTCAAGGCTATGGTTTTTCCAGTGGTCATGTATGGATGTGAGAGTTGGACTGTGAAGAAAATATCAATAACCTCAGATATGCAGATGATACCACCCTTATGGCAGAAAGTGAAGAAGAACTAAGAAGCCTCTTGATGAAAGTGAAAGCAGAGAGTGAAAAAGTTGGCTTAAAGCTCAGCATTCAGAAAACGAAGATTATGGCATCCGGTCCCATCCCTTCATGGGAAATAGATGGGAAACAGTGGAAACAGTGTCAGACTTTATATTTTTGGGCTCCCAAATCACTGCAGATGGTGATTGCAGCCATGAAATTAAAAGACACTTACTCCTTGGAAGAAAAGTTATGACCAGCCTGGGTAGCATATTCAAAAGCAGAGACATTACTTTGCCGACTAAGGTCCTTCTAGTCAAGGCTATGGTTTTTCCAGTTGTCATGTATGGATGTGAGACTTGGACTTTGAAGAAAGCTGAGCGCCGAAGAATTGATGCTTTTGAACTGTGGTGTTGGAGAAGACTCTTGAGAGTCCCTTGGACTGCAAGGAGATCCAACCAGTCCATTCTGAAGGAGATCAGCCCTGTGATTTCTTTGGAAGGAATGATGCTAAAGCTGAAACTCCAGTACTTTGGCCACCTCATGTGAAGAGTTGACTCATTGGAAAAGACTCTAATGCTGGGAGGCATTGGGAGCAGGAGGAGAAGGGGATGACCGAGAATGAGATGGCTGGATGGCATCACGGACTCGATGGACGTGAATCTGAGTGAACTCCGGGAGTTGGTAATGGACAGGGAGGCCCGGCGTGCTGCGATTCATGGGGTCGCAAAGAGGTGGACACGACTGAGCAACTGAACTGAACTGAACTGTTGCTGTGGGTCAGGAGTTTGGAAGTTGCTTGGCTGGGTGGTTGTGGCTCGGTGTCTCATGAGGTTGTAGTGAAGACGTTGGCCAGAGGTCTCATCAGCTGAACATTTGACTGGGGCTTCTGAGATGGCTCACACACGTGGCTGTTGGCAGGATGCCTCCCTGCTTTTTTTAGCTTTGTTAGCCGGGTTCTTTGCCCTGCGGGCCTTCCCCTGGCAGCAGGCATATCATAGAGTGAGTCATCCAAGAAGGAGCAAGACAAAAGCTGGAATGTCTTTTGTGACTTAGTCTTGGAAATGACACTCCAGTATTTTCATAGTGTGCTGTTACTTACACAAGTCTGGGGATCCCTGAGGGCTGTCCTTGAGAATGGCCAGCACAGCTAAGACAGCTGAAGATTTGTCTAACGCGGCACTTACATTTTAGTGGGAGAGAGGCAGAGTCAAGAATTACAGAAGAAAATGACAGGCTTTCTTAAGTCATACTCAGCACAGATGAAGGAAATTAACCGTGTGCTCTGACAGACGGGAACGTGAGTGGCCTCATATACTACTTTAGATGGAGTGGTCCGCCTTTTAACCTGACGCTGAGAGGTAAGAGGTACTTTTATTTCTATTAACAGCTCACTGCCATATTAATTAAGCATGGCGTGCCTCCTCCAAATAGCATTATAATGACATTCCCTTCAGTCTTCTGTGAATTTAACCAGTTCTTCAACAAAGATGCTATTGTGGAAATTTGAGGGGTTTGCTTAGGGTAACCCAGCAAGTGAGGGGCTGGGCAGGATTCAGAAGTCAGACTCTGGAGTTCTATTTTTAATTAGCAAGTTGCTTGGGTAGTAATAAAGCTAATTAAAAGCCAGGTTATTTTAGCTGTTAGGTTTTTTCCTCCTCTTAAATGTAGTGCAAGATTGCAATTGATAATTTTGAGTGGTTTTTTATTTATTTATTTTTTTGATTTCAGGTATGTGTTCAAAGAGAATTAATTCAATAATTAAAATGAACCTTTATTTGTTTAATAATTCTCCTGGATTGCATGAAAATATCTTCTCCCTTCTGGATTCTAAGAGTGTGTGTTTATGATCACACATAGTTCTTCTATCTTTTCATGTTTTAAAATGACTAATAATTACGTATCTTCCTTTTGTTTAAAATGTAGAAATATCACTACGCTGTTAGTATTGAAAAGCATTGTAACGGTAAAAAATGTGTTTTCACTCCAGTTCAGCTCAGTCGTGTCCGACTCTTTGCGACCCCATGAATCGCAGCACGCCAGGCCTCCCTGTCCATCACCAACTCCCGGAGTTCACTCAGACTCATGTCCATTGAGTCGGTGATGCCATCCAGCCATCTCATCCTCTGTCATCCC
>SJYX01005589.1:18175-97275 GCA_006410675.1 Oreotragus oreotragus | reverse complement strand
TAAGTTAAATAAGCAGGGTGACAATATACAGCCTTGCCGTACTCCTTTTCCTATCTGAAACCAGTCTGTTGTTCCATGTCCAGTTCTAACTGTTGCTTCCTGACCTGCATATAGGTTTCTCAAGAGGCAGGTCAGGTGGTTTGGTATTCCCATCTCTTTCAGAATTGTCCACAGTTTATTGTGATCCACACAGTCAAAGGCTTTGGCATAATCAATAAAGCAGATGTTTTTCTGGAAGTCTCTTGCTTTTTCCATGTGTTATAAAATAGCTAAACATCCAGATAGTTTTTTAGAGCCTGTTTTTAGTTTAATTAATTTTTTAAACTGTCATTACTGATTATCACTGTTAGATAATACTCAGTATGGTGCTCATTTAACTTCCCCTGAAGATAAGTGATATTAATTTATAAAATCCCGTACACCCCAGACACAGCTGAAGTCATATTAATTAAATGTGTGTACCACCTCCAAATAGCATTATAATGGGATTCCCTCAGTCTCCTGTATATTTAACCAGGTGTTCAACAAAGGCTAACTGTATACTTTGCCTACTTGGGTTGTGTTTCTGTCCCAACTTTAAGAGAATTTCACATGAAATTCAGAGTACCCATCCAAGTGCACCTTGTAAAATACATACATTTGCAGTCAAATTGCCAAATGTAAAGAACAAGCGATGAACACAGTATGATGGTGATTTGTTATGTTTTTATATACAAAACTGTTTTAAAAGTTTGTTTTTATGTTCTCTTGTGCCTCGCTTTAAGCAAATTGTGTGTGTAACTCTGTGAAAGATGAATTTGGAGTGATTTTTTCCCCCTATTTATGAGTAAAGTCATAGAATCATCTCTTTAAAGAAAGATAAAACTTCCTAAGAACATGTACACTGATTTGGTAATAATGTTCACTCTGTATCTGGCTTTCTAATTGTGCTCAAAGTATTTGGAATCTACTTGTAGCGCTGGATAGAGCATCACATACCTGGAAATGTTTGCAGTTTAACCCTGAGGTCTTCAACAAATTCAGTTTACTGTTTGTTCTAGTATAGGAGGAAGCATTGTATTTAGTTTTCTCCCATGGCTTCTTCCTTATTTTGTCTTTCACTCCTTTCTGATCTAGGAAAATGAAAGCATTCAAATTATGAACCACTTTTTTTTTTTTTTTTTTTTTGATTTTTATAGGTTTAGGAGTTAGAAGAGGGATGTGCTAATTTTTCCTATCGTGTCATTAGCTAGGTAGGCTAGAGATCTAGTGTGCATTTGTTTCAACGCTTGGATAAAAGCCAACCCTTGCCTAAAGTTTAGGTGCTAAGCATATGGTGGAGATGTGCTAATTCTGTATTATTATTGTACAAATTGTAGTATTATTGATTGATACAAATGCAGTTCTGTGTCTAAAATCATAATGCATTGAGTTTTTAACATTTTCTTTGTGCTGTTTTGTAGTCTAAATTTGTTGTTCATTCCTGTCTGACTCTTTGCGAACCCATGGACTGCAGCATGCCAGTCCTCCTAGTCTGTCACCAACTCCCAGAGCTTGCTCAAACTCATGTCCATTGAGTCGATGATGCCATCCAACCATCTCATCCTCTATTGTCCCGGTCTCCTCCTGCCTTCAATCTTTCCCAGCATCAAAGTCTTTTTCAATGAATTGGCTCTTCACCTCAGTGGCCAAAGTAATGGAGCTTCAGCTTCCGTCCTTCCAGTGAATATTCACGGTTGATTTCCTTTTGTATTGACTAGTTTGATCTCCTTGCCATTCAAGGGAATCTCAAGAGTCTTCTCTAGCACCACAGTTTGAAAGCATCAGTTCTTCTGATGCTTCTTTAGGGGCAGCCTTCTTTAGGGTCAAACTGTAACATCCATACATGACTGCTGCAAAAACCATAGTTTTGTCTATATGGACCTTTGTTGGCAAAGTGACATCTCTGCTTTTTAATATACTGTCTAGGTTTGTAATAGCTTTTCTTCCAAGGAGCAAGTGTCTTTTCATTTCATGGCTGCAGTCACTGTCCACAGTGATTTTGGAGCACAAGAAAATAAAGTCTGTCACTGTAGTCTAAATAGCATGACATTTTTATGTATGAAAGTGTTTTGGAGCGTGTTTTTGTTATTTAAACAAGTAGTTTCCTCATTGAAGAATTAAACAAATGTATTCAACCTGATGCTTCATTTAAGTCTCTTAGTACAGTGTGTAGATTGAAGGGGCTCAGTTAATTAGTTATTGTTATTTTTATGACTTAGAGATTTTTATTTTAAAGCATCTTGATTTTTGGTGAAAACCAAAACCACTGTTAGAAGCTAAGTATTCATAAATTAGCTTGTGAATTGCTTAAGCTTACTCTTCCCATTTATTGACATGTTTACATTTATAATATTGATGTTGCATTAATAGTGTTTTGCTTAATTTTGCTTTCTTGTAAGTTTAGCATATTAGTGAACTTTGTGTGTGTATGTTTGTCTGTGTGTGTGTGTGTGTGTCTGTGTGGTGTGAAGAGGAGTCAGTACAGTTTCTACACTCAAGAGTTGATGTTACATGTTTAGACTCAATGGCAATGAAGTAGTGATTCAAAAGACTGAGGAACCAGCCCCATTTCTTAACTGTTCGATGTCCCTAATTTTTTAAAACAAGTATCAAGAATTGAAGTAATGATGTCCATAGAGATATAACTTGTGGACATATATTCATGTGAAATAATTTCATGTTTCTGAGCTGTTTCACAGCAGGGAGTTTTTATGTTGGTGACTTAGCTGCCCTTTTTCTTTTGCTATATTGTATATACTTCTTATTACATTTTCTACATAGCCATATAATTACCTGTTTATGTGCTTGTCTCCTCCACTTGATTGTTATTTAAGTTATTTACATTCACATAGCTGATTTATTTTTGTATCACTGACTTGCTCTTTGTTTCTTTTTGTGTATTTGGTTTCCATTTCCACCAATTCTGCATGAAAAACCTCTTTTGACACTTTTTATAGTTGAGGTCTGCTGTAGACAGATTCTCTCAGCTTTTGCTTGTTTGGAAATGTCTTTACTTTGCTTCTGTTTATGAAAAGTAGTTTTACCAGACATTGAATTCTAGGATGAGGGTATTTTTCTTTCCGTTCCTCAAGGATGCCATTCGGTTGTCTTTTGTTGGCATTGTTTCTGGTGAGAAATTTGTATCATTTTTGTTCAGTATTTAATGTCTTCTTTTCTTTGGCTCTATTTTTATGGTTTGCCCTTTATTTATTTATTTTTTTTTCATTTCCATTTTTTATTTGATGTTTCCAAATATAAAAAAAGTAGATTCTTACACCAATTATCTCAAATGAGACCATGCAAAGCAAAGTGTATACAACAATCATTTCCCCTTCAGTTCTGTGTGATTGACAGAAAATTGAATGGCATATGCCTGGTTGAAAAATTTCACCAGTTTACAAAAAAACCAACAACCCAGCAACAAACACGCAAGCCAGCTGCTACTTTTGTGTCTACAAGTCACTTTAGAAACTTTTTTAAGTAGGAGGCACAATGAACTGAAACTTTTAGCTGCCCAAATTTACCCTGCTGCCCCACAGAAAGCACAAGTTGACAGCCCCGGCACTCCGTAAACTCTGGAGAGTTGAGCTAGTAGACACGATTTGTTATCTACAGTAGGTTCAGCTCTCGAGTCTGCAGAAGTCAGCTTTTCCTCTTAACAGGAATAAGTCTCCTTAGGGCCTTTCCTCTAGGAAATTTTGCTAGGCTGGGTTCCAAAAGAATAGTGAAGTGTGAAATTTAAAGTGTGACAACTGAAGTATTTTGATGCATTATACCAAATTTTCCTAGTTGCACAGACTAAAGACAGGTGGTTTGCTAAACAGCACTGAAGAAAATCCTGACCCAGTGGTTCTACTTACTCCAAATGTTTCTGACCAAAGAAAATTATACAACAATATTTATAGGCTCACTTTTAAGAAATGGCTGACATTAATACTGTACATATTTTACATGTCAAATACATAGTCCAAGAGTTTATAAAATAAGTTCATGCATTATCACCTCTAATAATATCATATACAAGATACCCAGCCTCCCTCCCCCAGTACTTCTGACATTTCAGGTGGACACAAGTCTTATATACAAAAACAATCCAGTTCTCTCTGCTGTGTTAAGTATATAATTTAAGGAAACTTCAGAGATTACTGAGAAAAACCTACAAAGTGTCAATCTGTGGGATTTAAAATGTTTCCTTTAAAAAAAAAAAAACCACCCAGAATACATAACCTCTGTACAAAGAAAAATACAAAAATTCTGGATGATCATGTTTGATCACATTACATAATTTAGGATGAAATGTCATTGGTTAAGTTTTTTTACTTTACTCATTCCTTTGACGGCATTTATTTGTGAACTAATATTTATATTTAGTTCAGCTGCATTTACAGCACAAGATCTCATTTTCAAAACAGTGGCACCAATTTTCCTTAAGTGTAACAGTATTCTATTTTTAGCAGCAATTATGTTTTAAAGGTTGACAACGTAGAGAACAAATGTGTAACTGTGCTTACTTTCTACTCTATATTCACCAGTTATGATGTTTACATATGGAATCATTTTTCACTTTGCCCCACCTCATTTCTCGCTTGGTCAGCAAAGTACAGACAAGGTATTCATGTGTTTCTGTTAAATGGGATTCTTGGATTTAAGTGAATATAAAGACAAGTGTAAGACAAATTCTTAGTCCACGTATGTTCCAGAGCCCCAGTATTTAGTTATATAATACCTACTGACCAGCTATAAAAGATGAGATGTTCTAAGGTGCCTTAACAATCTAGGTCTGTAACAGCTGAACAAGAAGGCCATTTCACTCAACTGTGATGCAGTCAGCACCGACTGGCCTTTACCAGCAAGTTTAACTGATGTCACTAAATTAGAAAACAAAATGTTTTTAAAATTAGTTTACATTGAGGGATGTGTAGTTCTCATGTATTCTGTGTGAAGAGATTATGGATAAAGGGAACTGGCCATGGAGCATGTTAACTCAAATTCTAGGAGTACAGTTTTCATGATAAGATGTTACCTACTACATGCAATTTGCTTATAGTACCTGCTTAACAATCACGAGCTCTTTAGAGTTAAACTTTGTCTTAAAGTGACTGTTGAGTCCCTTTATGGGAATTGGCCATATCAGGTGATGTAATACCACTTGTGAAAATTGAGACAAGTTGACAAATTCCTGAAAATAGGGTCATATAGAAAAAACAGTCCAAATCTGGGATCTATGAATTAAAATTGTGATCCTATGAAACAAGTTTTTGGGTTGATGGACTGCTTTAATATCAAGAATTATTGTCATAAATTCCCACAACAGAAGGATTTGTTGAATATGTGAAAATGATTTTGTGTTTGTGTGTATGTGTGCTTTGTAAATGAGAAAACAATTTGAGGGGGGAAAACATACCCACAAATAAGTTGATGTGACAAAACCCACAGACTGATAGCAAATGGACGAACACTGAAAAAAAAAAAATGCTGTGAAAATGCCAACCAAAATAACAAGGTGGGTGGGTGGACTGGAGTAAGGGGGGTACAGTTAAGGCATCTAAAAAAAATTCCACATGGCTTTGGCTTATTAAAATATTTTACACTATCTTTTTTTTTTTTAAAGAAGATTTGAAAGCATCTGAAAAACATGCAAATTGTTTGAAAATCCTGCATGGCAAATTCAGACAGTTTGCAAGCGTCATTCAGATGTTTGTCAAGGATAATAAAGAAGCCTCTGCCCACAAGACTGCACAGGGTGGAAGAGGTCTTTCCAATTCTCTCTATCTTACACTAGACGGCAGCCCAGAGGTTTGTGCAGCAGTTACAAACAAGGTGTTACTGTCTGGAAGGGAAGGGACTGTAGAGTTTCCATTGGTGGGAGAACAACCCAGCTTTAGTTTTTCCAGGTACTCTGCATGTACAGGCTTATGGCACTGGAGAACTTTGATGGCATCTTCTACTTTGAACCACTCTCTCTTCCTTCCTATATTAACAGAATCTTCCCAGTCTTCTAGTATTTCAGTGACAGTAAGAACATAAACGTACGTTCTGTGCTTTCGGTCTTGGTTCTGCTCAAATATGCCCAGGAGTCTGCCCAATTTTCCTTTTACTCCAGCCTCTTCATAAACCTCCCTCACAGCAGCGCCGTCAGGCTCTTCCTCAGGCTCCATTCCTCCTCCTGGGACAACCCATTGGTCTGGATGCCGACTGCTGCTCACCAATAGGACCTCGTCCTCCTGCTCGCTCCGGAAGCAGAGGCACGCCGCCCGCCTCTTGAAGCCCTCGCGGTCATAGGTCCGCGTCTGGTTGGGCTTGAACTTCATCATAGAGGAGGGTTCTTGCTGCCACTGCTGCCCCGGCCGCCACCACCCCGCCGGGCAGTGGAGTCGAGGGCGAGTCGGGGCGCAGGGAAGCGAGGAGGCGGCGCGGGGAAAGGGCAGCGAGGCCGGGTCAGTCCCGGAGCAGACGACCGCTCCGACGCGGGGCAGAGCGCGAGCGTCGGTCCCTGGAGCCCGGGTACCGGGGTGGAAGCGCCGCCTCTGCCCGGGCGTCCGCCACTCTCCATGGAGCCCGCCGCACGCTCGCCTCCGCTCTCTCCTGCTGCCGCCTTCGTTGCCGGAGAAAGCGAGGCTCCAGGCTCGCGCCACGAGGAGACAGTTGCAGAAACTGGCACCGACTGGGCATCAGCGCCGCGGCCTGCCCTTTATTTTTAATTTTCAGTAGTTTGACTGTGAGGGTCCTACGTATGGGTGTTTTGTTTGCTTGTTTTGTATTTTTTCTGGGGATTGCTGAGCTTCTTGGATCTGTGAATTGATAGACGTATATGTCTATATCTGTATTTATAATACTCTTTTCTCTTCTGCTGGGGACCCCAGCTACACTTGTGTTACAACATTTCCTATTGTATCATGAATATTGGTTATTCTATTTTGTTTGTTTCAGTTTGAATACTTTCTATTGATCTGTGTTTAGGTTCACCAGTTCTTTCCTCAGCAGTGTTCAGGTTCTTTTTAAGCCCATCTAATGAATTCATTTCTGATACACTTTTCATTCTAATAGATTAAGAAAATAGTGTCCATAATTTGCTACTGAAATTCCCCATTGCATGGTCATAATTCCATTATACCCTTTAGCATTATTTTTATGAATCTTCTTTTAAATAGTTTGTCTAGTAATTCTGCCCTCTAGGCCGTCTCTAGGTCACTTGTTTTGACCGTGGGCCACATTTCTTGCTCCTTTCTGTCTTGCAACATTTGATTGTATGGTGGACATTTTATTTAATTACAGTAGAAATTAAGTAATATTTGCTTCCAAGAGAGGGCATGCTCTTCTTTCAGACTCTTGAAATGGGGGCTGTGTCTCTGTGATCACTAGTTGAGCTGGATTTGGTCTTCCTGCTACTAGAGTTTTATTCAGCTTGTCTGTGACCTCAAATCCTTTGCGGACTTGGGATCTGAGTGCTAATGAGATTCTGGCAATTTGCTTTTTGGCATTAACACTTGAACTTTGGCTTTGGAAACCATGGAATATCTCTTTCTGCTTCAAAGTCTTGATGCCCATTTTTAGGATTTCTGTAGTGTTCTTTTTTTGTTTTCAGTTCCATTGCTGGCTCTCTTTCTTCAGAGACTTGGTATCCTGCCCCCAGCCTTCAGATAGCAGCTGGCATGTGTGCTCTGAAGGTCTGGGTTTCTCTCAGGTCTCCTGGCTGGTCCACAGGCTTTGGCAGGCAGCTGCTTTGCACTGGGAGAGGCTTCTCCTGCCTCGGAGCATCCCCATGTTCGGCTTTCCTGCTCTAACCCTGGCCACAGGCATCTACCCCATGCAGTGTGAAGATTTGAGGGAAAGAGTTGGTTGGAGGGTGCAGACTGTCTCTGTGCCTGGGACTTCATGACCCAGGACCTGGAAGTCTAATCTTTCATGCCAGCGCTCATGTGGCTGTCAGTAGTTTGTTAAAAAACTTGGCTGGTTTTTCTTTACCTTTACTGAATTTCTTCTTCTTCAGCTCCTGTCAAGGATAAGAGCAGTCTGTTTCCTCTCAGTATTTAGTCAGTACTGGTGCATTGGAGAAGGAAAGGGCAACCCACTCCAGTGTTCTTGCCTGGAGAATCCCCGGGATGGCGGAGCCTGGTGGGCTGCTGTCTATGGGGTCGCACAGAGTCGGACACGACTGAAGCGACTTAGCAGCAGCAGCAGCAGGTTTCTTTGTGTCCTCAGCTTCCGGAGATCAGCTTCCTGATGGGTTGAAAACAACAGCAAGAAGAATTCTGTAGGGTGTCTGGCTTCTTTTGGTTGTTAGGATGAGAGCAGTGGTGTTGTGCACTACTCTGAAATCCAACAGCCAGAAACTGTTGTGTTGTTAGTACTTTAACATTTAGTTTGTGGTAGATGGGCCATGTGTGAGTATATATATCACATGGTATTTTTCCTTAGGATTATCTTCAAAGTGAATTTAAAGGCCTGTTTTGAAAGACAAGTCTTATTATCTTTGCATATTATTATTTGAAGGCTTCCCTTGTGGCTCAGCTGGTAAAGAATCTTCCTACAATGTGTGAGATCTGGGTTCAGTCCCTCGGTTGGGAAGATCTGCTGGAGGAGGGCATGGCAACCCACTTGGACATTCTTGCTTGGAGAATCTCCATGGACAGAGGAGCCTGGCTTGTTGCAGTCCATGGGGGTTGCAAAGAGTTGGACATGACCTAGCAACTAAGCAAAGGACATTATTATTTGCAAAAAATCCTATTTCTTTAGTGAAGTGAATAATCAATACTGTGACTTACTGTCTTTTTAAATAGAGAATTTAAGTGTTCTGTTTCTTTAATGGGCCCTAGAAGCTCTATTCAGAAGAACTCTGTCATGATAGAAGTGTTTTTTATATGTTTTGACCAGTTTGGGAGCCACTAGTCTCTTGTGATTCTTAAACACTTGGTATGTGACTAGGGCAGCAAAGGAACTGAGTTTTCAAATTTAATTTACATTTAAATAACCACACGTAGTTAATGGCTACTACAGTGAACAGTACAGGTTTATGTACACATATATATGGTGTACACATATATATGGTGAAAACAGTAGCTTAATGTGTGCACAGTTATGCTGAACAGTTCCAGAATCATAGCATTTTTAAAGTACCCTTCTTTCCCTTTTTGATGATTACCACTTGAAACATTGTGTGTGTCTGGATTCTCTGTGAGGAATAGAACTTGATAAATTAATGCTATTTTCAATGAATGAACAATTAGCTTTGTAAACTAATCTATGCATTTTCAAATATCCGTGAACTATCTGTTGATACAATTGTAGAAGAAATCTCATTGCAGTAAACATCCAGTTTTGTTTCTTGAGGCTTCAGTCTACTCGGTGGTGGTGGTGGTGGTGGTGGTGGTGTAGTTGCTAAGTCTTGTCCGACTCTTGTGACCCCGTGGACTCGCGAGCCTACCAGGCTCCTCTGTCCCTGGGATTCTCCAGGCAAGAATACTGGAGTGGGTTGCCATTTCCTTCTCCAAGTCTACTCTGTAGTTATAAAGTTCAAATACAGGCTAATCTGAGTAAAGAGAAATGTGATGTCTCTCAGGCCAAGCTATGGAGATGTAAGTAAAATTCAGTTCTCAAAGTGCCTAAATCACGTCTTCTCATCCCCTCCCAGTCTGAGCGTTGTATGTGCTATGAAAAGGACGCAGGAGGAGGGGGCTCGAGGGTGAACTCTGAGTACCAATGTGATTGCCAGCCACCAGGTTAGCTGGGCTTCCCTTGTGGCTCAGTCCGTAAAGAGTCCACTTGCAGTGCAGGAGACCAAGGTTCGATTCCTGAGTTGGGAGGATCCCCTGGAGTAGGGCATGGCAACCCACTCCAGTGTTCTTGCCTGGAGAACCCCATGGACAGAGAGGCCTGGCGGGCTACAGTCCATGGGGTTGTAAGAGTCAGACATGGCTTAGTGACTAAACCACCAAATTAGCTAAATTACCTTTGTAAAAATGCTTAATTTGTTAATCTGTAGTGAAGGTCATTTATCATTAGAGTCTTCATTCTATAATCTTAAGATTGGAAGGAATCTTTTGAGTTTTTCTCTCTCTTCTGCCTTCAGACAGGATAGTTATAAAGACTCTTCACTATTTCTATATTTGTTATTTCTTTTAATCTTAAAATTTACGTGCTAAATTGAATGCCTCCTGATGAAATCACAATGATGCTATAACCCTGTTTTTTCATTTTGGAAATTAAATAAGTGTTGATGAGAAGACAGTACTTACACGTGTGCTTTTTATTTTATCTTTCTTCATAGATGGATAGATTTGCCAGCATAAGAATTCCAGGGAGCAAAAAAGAGAGGCCTCCACTCTCCAACCTGAGGACTGCATTTTCAAACAATGATTGCTCTTCAGAAATGAATGAAAACATTCCAAAACCACTGTCAGAGAAGGAAATCTTAGAGCTTTTTGAAAAGATGATGGTAAGAATTTTGATTCATTATAAAATGTTTGATGTAAAAGCCTTAGCTTTGGCTTATGTTCATGGAACTAAACGTGTATGAAACTTAGGTTCCATAGGTAGTTTCTGATGTCGTTAAGATAGCTAGCACAAGACATAACGAGTTTTAGGATTACAAAAATAAGAATCTGAAGAAAAGTGTCATACCAGTTGTTTTACACAGAAGTACATAAAAACATAAACCCTCTTAAGTATCAAGTGGTATACTTTTATCTTAAATAGATTAAGTAGTATGTCTGGTTCGGTTGGATTTGAGAATGACAGTCATAGTGCCTTGCTGTGTGTGTTGTTAAGTGTGCTGATTTTTGGACCTTGTTTGAGCTCTTAGTTCTCACAATAACCATGTTTGCAGAGTCCTGCAACAGTTAAGTCTGCAGACACTTGAACTCCCTTACTTTGGGGTGTGCCTTTGCAACTCTTCCATAACCACGAGATAATATAACTTCAGTCTAGAACAAAGAGAATGTAACCTTTTTTTTTTTTTTTGCTAGCCTTTGCATCTGTTTATGAGACTTGTATAAGGCAGATTTCTTCAAGACTGCCTTTGAGGACTCAAGATAGTATACTGCCCCCTTATTCACGCATCGTGTATTTGAACCACGGCCTAAATTGTCTGAGATTCTGGAGTGGTACTGTTTTGGTTCACCTTGTTAAGACAATTTTCTCCCTTGTATTATAGTTGCTGGTGTCATCTGAGTAAGTAGAGCAAGTAGGCCAGTGATAGACATTTGAGAAGGCATACCACAAGCTGTTAAAGTATAACGTAGGAAGTACAGAGCATAGTTGATGGTTTTCTGTTCTGAATATGATGACTTTAGAAGTCTTTTTCTGTTAGTCTTACCCTTCTCATAGCTAAGAGTATTAGTTTTATTTATATGAACAGGGAAGATGGATATTGGCATCTTTGAAGTGTTTACATGTTTAATAACTGGACCAGATCACTTTTAAAATCTTAAACAGGTCTCCTTGTTGGCAGAAGATCTTTTGCAGTTAAACTCACTTTATTCAGCAGAAGTAAAGTGAATTATTGCTTTCTTAGGACTGCCAATTTACTAATGAGTGAGTTTGTCACAACTAAAGGCTTTAAAAGAAATAAGAACTGGGTTCTTCTTTTCCTTTCTGGTATCTTGACTGTATCACAATACACTGCAGGGAGAACGTGGAGATTCTGAAGCTGAGCAGGGCCTTTCTCCTCATTTAAATGGGGACTTAACTGGTGTTTCTCAGGCTTGTCAAGCAGAGTAACACATCTCTGTCACATTTAAAGCTATTTCTAGGTCTGAGGAGAAGGCTAGATTTAGGTTGGGGTTTATTTTTGGCTTTGCCTATCTGTACCATTTTTATTAATAAAAATTCTTCAGAAGAAGCAACGTTGAATACTCTCCAGTTTTGGTTTTTTGGCATTTGTCAAAATGAAGTTTCATTTAAAACTTGTGTCTAGATTATTTGTCTTGGCATTGTACAGTTTAAAAAACTTATGTTCTCAGAGGTACTTAGATGATTTTTTTTGCATGAAGTAAAAACTTTGTTTTGAAGAACACCTCTTTTTCCTCCTCATGATAGTCCTTTGAGAGACAGTGTGCTAACTTGATTGCTTAATGAATGCGAAGTACAATGTCATCCTTGAACATTTGTACTTATTTCACTTTTATTTAGAAAATGATTTAGTTGGTCTCTTTTTAAGAGTTTTAGTGCACTTTTAAAAAGTAATGATGAGTTTTTATTTCTGCTACTTCTTAAGGGCTTTCCCCCACCCTGTTTTCATCCATTGAAAGGAGAATTTTGATCTGAAAGCTCATTTTGGTTTCTCTGTGGATCTTAGACACATGAAATAGTTCCGCGAGCGTCGCTATATACACAACTTTGATTTCTGGATGTCAGACTTCAGTGACTGCTCTTGAACTCACAGTGGGTCTGTGTAGCTGGCTTTTTGACCAAGGTGAACATGGCGGGTATAGATTGAAAGTGACCTGTTGTTCCAGGCAGTGCCTCTTTCAACCAGACCTTTCAACTTATTCCTGCCTGTTGCCAGATAGCTTTCACCACAGGCCCCAGAGGTTTCCATTTGCTTTCAAGATAACACAACCCTAGTTTAATTTAAATAAGTTAACTTTTACCCGGAGAATGCCTCTCCCTTGCCCTTTCAGGGCTGCTCCGCTCAGAGCCTGCCGCGCTCTCGGTGGGGCTGTGGGGGGCCCTGCTCCATTCTCCGCCCTGTGTTTCTCCTCCTCCTGCTCTTCCAGTCTGTCTCCTGCAGGGCGAGCTTGGAGGTGAAGGGAGGAGAGCAAGGGTACTCTGCCGGCCAGGGGTGTTTACAGTCTGGCCCTGGTGTCATGGAGTGTCGTGTTGGTGTTTTACTGCTGCTTGTAGCTTATTGCCCCAGGTTTGATGGCTTGAAACCACGCCAGTGTATCAGCGCCTATAGTTCTGTAGGCTGAAGCCCAGGATGACTCAGCTGGTTTCTCTAGGCTGACAAAGCTTAAGTCAGTGTTGGATGGGTGGACTCTTCTTCAGAGGCTTTAGGGGAACACTCTTCCTTCCGAGTTCATGTTGTTGAAAAAATGCAGTGCCCAGGTGTTGTAGGTCTGAGGTCCCAGCTTCCTCACTGACTGCCATCTGGGGCTGCCTTAGCCTTGAGAGGCCCCTTTCCTCTCCTTCACATGGGCCCTCACGTCTCAGACACGTCAAATCCATCTCACACTTACAATTTCTCTGAATCCCCCTTCTGTGGCATCTCTTGCCTTCCTGTGAAGAAAGCTCTCTGCTTTTAAGGGTTTGTGAATTAGATTGGGCTCACCCAGAAAATCCAAAAGCCCCTTTGTCATGTGATTTAACATATTTACAGAAGCCAGGGTTTAGGGCATGGATACCTTTGGGGACTATTTTGCCTGCCACAGGTATTGTTGTCGTTTAGTCACTAAGTCACCAAGGACTGTAGCCCACCAGGCTCCTCTCGCCATGGGATTTCCCAGGCACGGATACTGGAGTGGGTCGCCATTTCCTTCTCCAGGGGATCTTCCTGACCCGGGGATCGACCCTGTGTGTCCTGCCTTGACAGGCGGATTCGTTCCCTCTGAGCCACCTGGGAAGCCCCTGCTAGCAGTATGAGAGCTTACAGACGCCTTTCTCCTGGCGATCTGCGTGGCTCTCCTGCTCACAGTGTCACCTGTCATTCCCTCGCCACTGGTGGTGCCTCATTTGAACATCAGAGGAGCCTTCTCCCCTGGCCTCCCATGAGCCTGTTCCTCTCGTGGGTCCCCTTGGGGTGCAGTGCCTCTGAGCCGGCCAGGCCTGCTCCTCTCCAGGATTTATATCCTCTGTGGGAAGCTAGAGGGTGCTGTGCCCCAGCCCCTGTCTTGTTCCATTCAGAGCCTGGCCTCTACGAAGCATAGTTGACCCTGGCGCTTTCTGCACACAGCTTTTCCTTTGGGGATTGTCTGTTGCAGAAGTGAGCCCCTCTAGCTGCAGGTGGCTGCCCAGCCGTCAGGCCCTGCTTGCAACATGTCACACTGCATAGCTGGCCTCTTGTGTTTCTCGTTTCCTTCGGGTGTCAGGACACTCCCTTCTGAGCTTCCTCCTCTAGCCCGTTCATGCGGGTTTACTTTCCATGCTTCTTCCTCTGTCGGTCCTTTCATTTCCTCTGAGCATCGCCTCTGCCCCTTTGCTCGTCTTTGTCTACCTTGGTTCACTATTCACTCCTTCTGGGGAATTGCAGCCCTTTCGTATTGTAGAATATCCCATATGTTCTGCCACTCTGCTGTGTCTTTTACAAAGAGCAGCTATAATTGAGCTCATTAAAAGATGTTAAACCTCAATTCATTTTCTTATTTTTTCCCAGTGTTATTGAGTTACAATTGACATTTAATATTGTGTAAACTTAAAGTACACAATGTGGTGATTTGATAGATGTATATTTTTTAAAATGATTGCCAAAATAAGGTCAGTTAACACATTCATCACCTCACATAATTATCATTTTTTCCCCTTTGGTGAGAACGTTAAGATTTACTCTCTTCAAATCTTTCAAGTATGATTTTTTTTTTAAAACTAGAGTTACCATACTGTTCATTACATCCTAAGATTTGATTCATTTTATAAGTGTAAATTTGTACCCATTGACCATCTCTCCACCCTTCAGCCCCTGGCAACCACCAGTCAATGCTGTTTCTATGAGTTTGGTATTTTTAGATAACACATTTCAGTGATAGCATACACATTTGTCTTTCTCTACCTGATTTATTTCACTTGGCATAGTGTTCACAGGGCCCATCTGTGTTGCCACAGGTGGCAAGATTTCCTTTTTAATGGCTGAATAGTACTCCATTACACCCCGTCCACCCCCCAACACACCCACACCCACACCAGTTTCTTTATCCATTTATTTCTCAACAGATATTTGTTTCTTTATATTGGCTATTGTAAGTAATGCTGCATTGAATAGGGGCATGAAGATATCTTTTCAAGTAAGTGTTTTTACTTTCTTCAGATGAATACCCAGAAGTGGAATTGTTGGATCATATACTTTTATTTTTAATTTTTTGAGGAACATCCATACTACTTTTCATAGTGATTGTAATAATTTTCATTCCATCAGGAGTGCATTTTTTTCCCACATTCTCCCCAGCACTTCATATTCTTTTTGACACCATTCTAACTATGTGAGGTGATACATCATTGTGATTCTGATTTGCATTTCCCTAATAATTAGTGATGTTGTGTCTCTTTTCATGTACCTGTTGGCCATTTGGTTAACTTTTTTTGAAAAAATTTTTTTTAGGTCTTTCCAATTTTAATCAGATAATATTTCTTTGCTTTTGAGTTGTATGAGTTCTTTATGTACTTTGGATAGTAACCTCTTATCAGATATGTAGCTTGCAAATATTTTCTCCATTTCACAAGTTGCTTTTTAATTTTGTTGATTTTTAAAATTTTGTTTTGCTGTGCAGAAGCTATTTAATTGATAAAATCCTTCACATTTATTTTGGTTTTTGTAGCTTGTGCTTTTGGTGTCATGTTCAAAAAGCTCACTGGCAAAACCAACATGGAAAAGCTTTTCCTTTATGTTTTCTTCTAAGAGTTTTAGAGTTTCAGGTCTTACATTTAAGTCTTTAACACATTTTGAGTTAATTTTTGTGAGTGGTATAAGGTGGGGTTCAGTTTTTTTCTTTTCTTTCTTTTTTATTTGCATATGATTGTCCAGTTTTTCCTGCTTTATTAAGGAGACTATTTCTCCCCATTGAGTATAGTTGGCTCCCATTTCAAATATTAGTCAATCATATAGCATAGGTTTATTTCTGTACTCTTGATTCTGTTCTGTTTTTCTCTAGGTTTGTGCCATATTGTTGTAGTTACTGTAACTTTGTAATATAGTTCAGAATTGAGATGTGTAATGTCTCCAAATTTGTTCTTCTTCAAGATTGTTTTGGTTATTCATAGACTTTGGTGGTTCTGTTTCTATTTTTCTATAAAGAATACCATTGGAATCTTGATAGCATTGCATTGAATGTATACATGGCTTTGAATAGGATGGACATTTTAATTATGCTAATTCTTCCAACCCATGAACACAGGATATTTTTCCACTTCTTTGTGTTTTTTGTAGTTTTCTTCATCAATGACTAAAAATGATCAGTGTCCAGATCTTTTGCTCCTCAGAACTTGTGTGTAAGTCCTTTGTGTAATTTTATCCTTTATTTATTATTTTGATATGTCTCTATGCTAGATTAAATCCATGCAACATTATTCAGCTGGTTTATCATCTCAAATAACTGCCTGTTGAATTAAATGTATCTTTCTAACTTTTAAGATGTCTAAGATTTGATATTTCTTTTCACCTTCAATTCTGTGTTTTGGTGGTGGTTAACAATCAAATTTCGGTTTGCTGGATAACTTAAAAATGTTAAAATAATGAATAGGAAGAGAAATTTCATATATTCATACCTTTTTTGTCTTTTCACTTTCACTGTATGTTGAGAGAACAAAAGCTGCAAGGTCATCTATCAAGCTGTGATTATCAACAGGCGTTAAATGAGTGCCAGTGATGACAGAATTACTTTGAAAAAAATTATTTAAATTCTGGACTTCCTGTCATCACTTGTAAGCATGGAAGAAATGGTCTAATAAAATTGCACAGAGTACTTAAGTATGAATAGTAATGCTCTAATCTTCTTGGGAATATGTTTACCAGGCTCTGTTGTAATGTGGGAGAGAGTGCATTTATCGATTGCCATTAGCATTGTCTCTTCAGCGTGTGTTTGAAGTGTCCATTGGCATTAAGAGCTTATGACCTGCTATTTAATACATATTTTAGCTCTAGTGTGAGGAAACATAGTACAGATAATACTAAAGCCATTCAAAATTTAATTTTGAAAAAATTTTCAGATGTATTATAGAGTTGAATCTATTTTTGTTCAGTGGCGTTGTTTTTAAATAGGGTATTTGAGGTACACAAAAAATAGTAGAATCTACATAATTAATTGTAATACTTTGTGTGCTTTTTCAATACCGGCCTCCTTTTTGAGGAGAATAGAACACATGTAATTAATTGAAATACCTGGTGTACTCCTTTCAATTCCATCTTTTTGTGTTGTTAACCAAAATTTCAGAGAAACAGACCGACTGAATAAAGATTGGGGTTTGTTAGGACCGTAGCCCAGGAGATATAGATTCAAGGAGCACTTGAGTTGTGTTCCTTTGGACTACAAATTGGGGGAGGCTTAGAAAGGCAAAAAGCCCTGCAAGGTTAGTAGCACTGGAATTGGAAAGAAGTAAGGGTGCTTGTTGAGTAGGGATTGGCTGGGGTCTGAAATGATTCCACAGTTGTGAAGGGGACGGACTTTGAACCTGTTAACCCAGTCCAAGCTGGTACTTGCTTCTTGCTTCTCAGTAAGTGGAGAGACAAGCTGTTGGGGCAGAGAATAATGACCTTCTTCAAAAAGCCAGCAGGTCTAGAAGATGGTGGACTAAGGCCCCAGAGAACCATCCTATTTGAGTTAGAGTTCAGGCTGCTTTTATACTAAATGAGGTGGAGGTTGTTGCGGACTTCTTGGTGCAGAAATTCTTTGTTCTTGCCGTTGTCCACATGGTTCCTGTAAATCTTCAACAAGGCAAATGTTATTTCTGCTCCTCAACATTTTTTCTCTATATGAATGAAAATGTTATACATTTAAGGATTAAATATTTAATCCCTCTGTCCGTGGAACTCTCCAGGCAAGAATACTGGAGTGAAAAGCAATTCCCTTCTTCAGGGAATCTTCCCAACACAGGACACAGGGACTGAACCCAGGTCTCCTGCATTGCAGGCAGATTGTTTACCGGCTGAGCCATGAGGAAAGCCCAGTGCTGCTGCTGCTAAGTCACTTCAGTCGTGTCNGTTTTCCTTTCATGGTGCCCTGCAATAAACACTGTACTTGCATTACAACCAGTGTTGGTAGATTGGCCTTAGTGAGTGAGTGAGGGGCGCGGAGGCTCAAGTTTGGTATCATTAGTTCTGTGTGCTGCTGCTGCTGCTAAGTCACTTCAGTCCTGTCCGACTCTGTGTGACCCCATAGACGGCAGCCCACCAGGCTCCCCCATCCCTGGGATTCTCCAGGCAAGAATACTGGAGTGGGTTGCCATTTCCTTCTCCAGTGCATGAAAGAGAAAAGTGAAAGTGAAGTCGCTCAGTCTGTCCGACTGTTTGCGACCCCATGGACTGCAGCCCACCAGGCTACTCCGTCCATTGGATTTTCCAGGCAAGAGTACTGGGGTGGGGTGCCATTGCCTTCCCCCTTAGTTCTGAGTAAATAATGTTTAAAAAAAAAGTGTTCGAGATTCATATCTGAGTTGTAAAGCTCTAAGGAAAAGCCATAAAATAATAATTAATAATAAAAGTAATAGCTATAACTATCATGAGAGTGGTTTCCTTTAGGGGAAAGTCAACAGGTTGTGATTTTACAGTGGCTTACAGGGATTTCAGGAGTTTTAATGTGGTAATGTTTTATTTTTTGATCTTTGTGGTGGTTTGCTGTACAATAATTTATTAAGGTGTATATTTACATTTTATGCTTTCTATTTTTTTCCCCTCTTAAATAAGAATGTTTTAGAACCTGAGATAATATTAGGATCTATATCAGGGTTTATTATGAGAATGAAATGAAACCATGTTGAGCTCTTAGAATATGCCTGGTACTGTGTAAGACCTTAGTAAGTGTTAACTATCTACAATAAAAGTTTGCTATTATTATGGTTTTATTATTTGTTGCTAATATTTCTCAGCTTGCTGTTAGTCTTTTATTTCTGCCAATGCTATCTTTTGTTACTGGCCTTTACTGTATAATTTCTTTAATCACTCCTAACCATAGAAAGTCTTCTGCAGTCCAGAGATTTAATAAATATTTATTTTCTTGCAATTTTAAATGGTGTTGCTTTTGAACATTTGATTCTGTTCATTCCCTTCATAACAACAATATATTATTAAAAATTAGTGCACACATGCATAAAATGTGCATTTATTTCTCAAATGTATCTGGAATTCATATTTAATGTCATGGTAGAAAGTAAACAGATGTTTTTTCCAATCAGGTAATTAAGTCCCCCTAGCACCACTAATTGAACAATTCATCTCTCCCCCACTGACTTCTGTGGCTTTCACTTCTTGTATACGTTAAATTTACAACCATTTGCACTTAAAACATAGAAACGGTATGTGACTGCAACTGAGGAGGGGGAGGGGATGTTGCCAGGCAGTTGCAACCTGGAGAGAAAGAGAAAGAAATGTAGAAGTCTTTTTTTGTGTCAAAGAAAAGTTCCTTAAAGATTCCATCCCTGAGTGTTACTTCTGTGGCTTTCACTTCTTGTATACGTTAAATTTACAACCATTTGCACTTAAAACATAGAAACGGTATGTGACTGCAACTGAGGAGGGGGAGGGGATGTTGCCAGGCAGTTGCAACCTGGAGAGAAAGAGAAAGAAATGTAGAAGTCTTTTTTTGTGTCAAAGAAAAGTTCCTTAAAGATTCCATCCCTGAGTGTGACACACAAGCCACTTACTCTTATGACGTTTGGCTAATCACTTCCTGTGCGTAGACCTCAGTCTCCTCATGTGTCATGCACAGATAGTGACAGCATCTACATCATACAGGGCGGTGCCTGAGAGCTAACCTGAGTAAGCTTTGGAGTCAGCCAGCCAGGAGTGTCATCCGCAGTTCTTTATGAACTAGCTGCATGATCCTAGGTCATTTCCTACCTTTCTAGCTTGTTTACTCATCTGAAATATGTGGTATGCGTGCATGCTCAGTTGCTCAGTTGTGTCCAACTCATTGTGACCCCATGGGCTGTAGTCCGCCAGGTTCCTCTGTCGATGGGATTCTCTAGGCAAGAATACAGGAATGGGTTGCCATTTCCTTCTCCAGAAATATGTGGCAGTTAATAGTAATTAATATTAATAGTATATTAGAAATAGTAATAGCTACCCTCTGAGGTTGCTATGAAGATTAAAGAGCTATATTCCATTAAAGGGCTTAGAACAGGAGTTCCTGACACATAATATGCTTTTAGTAAGTCACAGTTGTGGTGTTTTTAATTTCTGTCACTATTATTATGGAACAGTCAGGAAGAGAAAGAAGTTGCAGCAAAGAAGACTGAGAGGCATCAAAAAGATCTTAGAAGGGGAAACTATGAGACTGGGGTGTCAGAGAAGATCATATCTAGAAGGAGGGAGATAATGCAAAAGAAGGTATTTCAAAGGCTAGCATCTCCTGGCAAAAGACTCATTTCATCTCGCGGCATCTAATAAGATTAGGAAGAAAGAAAGGAAGAAAACCCGTAATCTTAAATGAAACCTATCAGACAAAAAATTATCTAAAAGCTTTCTTTTGGCTATTACCCTCAGTCTGATCTGAATGCCCATATCTCCCATGTCTTCCAAACAGGGAAAATACATACTTCCTGCATAAAAGAAAAGCCAGTGTCATGTGAAATGAAATAAACTCACAGATTTGCATCATTTTGTAGAAATAAAACTTAAGACAATTTCAGCTTTAAATGACATAGAAGAGGATAGAGGCTGGAAGAAAGGGGGGATGAATTAGAGGTTATCAAAGAAGTGGTCTATACTGAATCCCCAAGCTAACTCCACTGTAAAGGAGGGCACTGGTTGGTGTAACATTTATTTATTTTTCTTTATACTCTGTCTGGTCCCAGAGAGAAATTATGACAGCATAAACTTAATTTGTATAAATCAGTCAACAAGTGATTATGGAGTAAAATTGAGAAAAGGTGAGTAGAAAGAGGAGTGATATTTTAATCTTGGGTAAATAGGGGGCAGATTCCTTCCAAGGGCAGATTTAGAGGATAGGATGGCGGCTATAAGCCTATAAGAGTCTGAGAATGTTGGGCTCCCCTGTGGCTTTGGGGGCCTGATTGGAGCTACATCCTGCCCCGTGGGGGGGGAGGGGTCCCCTGTATTTTCACATGCCCTGGCATCCAGATTGTTTTTCATCTTTCCCCAGTGATTTCAATTTCTTGGGTCAGAGGGAGGTTTGCTGGGAGTTCTTGGGCTTCTGGCGTCCCCTAGTATGTAGCTAGGGTGAAGCCAGAGTTGTCCCAAGCCTCCTGGTACTGAACTCTCATGAGCAGCTGCTTTCTCTGCAGTTGAGGGGGAGGCAGAGGTTACTCTTGTTGCCACGGGGTGTTGTTCAGAAGCATTAGTAGTAGCAATTTAAGGAATCTGCTTAGGGAAGGGAACATCGCCCCTTCCCAAAGTGAACAGGAATGGAGCCCCTGAAATACAATACCCATTTCCTATTATTGCCCTCTCCCCTGTCATCAGATTTCTCAAGATGTATTAGCTAAGAAAGCACTGGGGCATTATTTTATATATATATATATATATATATATATATATACATATTTATTGATTTGGCTGTGCAAAGTCTTAGTTGCAGCACGCAGGATCTTTTAGTTGAGGCATGTGAACTCTTCGTTGTGGCATATGGGATATAGTTCCCTGACCAGGAATTGAAACCCAGGCCCCCTGCATTGGGAGCACAGAGTCTAAGCCACTGGACCACCAGGTAAGTCCAGTGGACACAGATTTATTTCAGTGCCATAGGTCAGTTGTGATAGGGGACTCTTTGGGAGATAGCTCCTTTCAGCTTCCATTTTCCTCATCTGTAAATGAGGCTGATAAAACTACACTTCACAGTATGAGTTCCCCCATTTATAGCTTCTGTATTTAGTTTTCTTATTATTTTCCTTCTGTATTCCTAAAAGTAATCTCACACAGAGACAGAAAACTTGATGCTTATAAATTGACATAGAAGTCCACAACATATATTGTTTGCCGAAAAAATACACAGCATAGAACAACAGTTACATTTGATCACTTTTATCTGTATATAATATCTATCTTGGTTCATAGGAATAGGGAGATATCTAGAAGGCCATTCATCCAAGGACTGACAACGGTTATGGAAGGGTGGGGAGTTTCAGATAATTTGCACTTCAGTATTTGTAGTTTCCTTTGGTCTTTGAAGGTTTAATAATAATTTGTACTCCTTTCATGAAAGGAACAAAATCATCAAGGAAATAGACACACACATAGACCCTTAGGCAGATGGAGGGAGAAGCAGGGACAGAGGTCAGGCTGTCTTCTTCATTTTGCTGGTATCTACAACCTCTTCTTCCCCAAAGAAAGCCACGTTGTGGATTAATTCATGCACCTAGAAGCCTCCCCCAGCCTACCCTAGTTTTTCCCATCAGCGGTCTCTGAATACAGTTAAGTGTTCACTTAGGGCTGGATCTAGCACCTTACTGTGGCTCAGAGAGGTCAGTGTGTTTGCCTGGGATCTCTTTTGATGTCTCCTCCTCTGTATGTGTCAGTTTTGCAGGGTGATGATCAGATTCTCAAAACACGTGGGCCTTGTTGCTCTTACTGTCACTGGTTTCCTTTGAGTGGCCCTTCTCACCACAGTATGAACAGTGGATGGTATATTTTCTCTTCCTGGCTCTATGTATATCCCCAGGACCATCATTCTTATATGCAGAACCACCACTGGTAGAAGGAGTTGAGCCTGAGAACTGTTTAGGGAATCAATGACCAGTATTTGATCCTGAAGTCTGGCCCTGACCCTGAGGGGAGGGGCACCTATGTATATAAGTGGAGGGTTCTGAGACTCCACCAGGATCACATCCTCATGTAAGTCATTAAGGGTATCATCTGCTTCTATCACATCACAATCAGCAGTGCTGATGGCTATTGACTGGGGGCCCTGAAATGTCACGGGGCTTACTGCCCTCTCCATGATTAGCTCAGATCTTTTGGGCTGCTTCCGTTTCATAGAAGTGTCATTCCAATCCTCTTCCTCCCTTATCATCCTGATTAACTACAGGCAATTGGGGAGACACTCCTGCTCATTTGCATACATCCTGAGAAGATTCTTCAGCCTGAAGAACAGGTCCCCATTCAGCTCAGTCCCTAAAAGGAGATGGTGCAGGCGTGTCTGATTTGCATCTTTCTCAGCTATTATCCCAGCCTGAATAGCATTCTGGAGCTGCACCTCTAAACGGATCACATAAAGGGGGGCTTTCTCCCCTTGTGCCTGCAAGGTGTTAAAAGATTTGCCATGGGCAGTGACACTGCTTTCAGAATCCCCAACACCAACTTCATGGCACGCAAGAAATTTGCCACACAGATTGGGGTTGGCTGTCTGCAGTAAACGCATCACCTCCCGTGCAGGGCCCCTCAGGGTTTTCATCAATCGCTTGAGCTTTTCCTATTCAGACATATTCGAATCTGGCAGGGCCCCATTGACTTGTATCAGTCAGTTTTCAAAGGTTTCTTCCTCCTGGGCTGGCACCACCCTCCCGGAGAACAATTTCATCTTTCCTTCTGCCATATTGACCCTTGAAGGACCAAGACTCCCCTTCCCCCTCAGGGACCTCAACATGGAATGGGCCCAGGGTGGCAAGGCTGTATTCTGCAGCCAGTTGTTACTGACATGGGCAATGATGCTGGCCATGACTGACAATGATCGTCTATATGAATGTAACAAAATGCTCAGTCTTTCTAGAAAAGCCAAATCTGCAGGAGAAATCCCCAAAGCAACATTCCTGGGCTCCATCTTCCTTGTATCTCAGTAGGGTCTGTAAAGAAAAGGAGCGGGAAAAAAGGTTAGTAAGGTAGTAGACTGCGTGGAAGCAGTTTGCAGTCGCTTCCTTTACGTTCCTGAACACCCTGTGGGTACATTTTCCATTCGGCTACTGCCCTGAAAATATCTTGCTGGAAACTGGCAATTACAGCCTTCAGGAGTTAATGGGTATTCCCGTGCTGCTGCTGCTGCTAAGTCACTTCAGTCGTGTCCGACTCTGTGCGACCCCATAGACGGCAGCTCATCAGGCTCCACCATCCCTGGGATTCTCCAGGCAAGAACACTGGAGTGGGTTGCCACTTCCTTCTCCGATGCATGAAAGTGAAAAGTGAAAATGAAGTCTCTCAGTCGTGTCCGACTCTTAGCGACACCACAGACTGCAGCCTACCAGGCTCCTCCATCCATGGGATTTTCCAGGCAAGAGTACTGGAGTGGGGTGCCATTGCCTTCTCCATCCCGTGCTTGTGGGGTGATTTTCTGATCTACAACTATCCTCTCCCGAGAATCCTCCAGGAAGGAAGGCAACAGTGGCTTAGAATTCTAGGTGAAATAGTGCTTAGAGCCCATATTGGTCTCTCAAAATAGAGGGCAGTGGTCTAAGTCTCACAGATTTGTGGTAGCAAATAAGATCTCCATGAAACTGACAGTTTCAGGTCTCAATCCACCACCTTCTCAAAGTTTCCCCCGTTATTTCTCAGATTCCTACATGAGCTTGGAAACAAGTGTGTGCCTTTATTTCATGATCCGTTTCTGCAATGAGAGCTTGTGTTAGAAAGCTGGATTCCGAGGTAGGTTGACCTCTGTCCACGCGAATTGCAGATCCGTCTCCAGGGCATGGCGGAGGGCAAAGCAGGGCAGGGAAGGGAAGGGTTAGAAGGAATTTCATCCCTCATCTCGCTCCCTCGACCCCTCCCTCCACAATAGCCAGACGGAGAATTCCCTCTCCCACCTTGTGAACACAAGCCAAAGCGACCTCGTTATGTACCCCCGAACCCACTCCAGGAAATCATTGTCCTACCAGCCCCGCAATCAGCCGCACAGAAATCTAGTTCGAATTCGACTTTGGTGGCCTGCCACGGAGAGGGGGAATGGGAGTTGGACACACACACACCCACATATGCCTCACCAGGAAGGGATCAGGAGATGCAAAGGGAGTTCAAGGCAGGCAGCTTGTGATCCCCCCTGCTCCCCCCCCCCAACTATCCCCCTGAAAACGTCCTCCTGTCAATCTAGGCAAATCCTACCCATTTGGCATCATTCAGTGGAACCCACCTCCTGTCTCTGCGCAGCCGGGCCGCTGGAGTGCTCCTTCGGCTGCCTTTCAGCCCTCGCGATTCGGTAGAGAGCCGCCCAATCCTGATGGAGTTCTTCCCTCCTCTCTCCGGGACAGGCAATCGCGCCCTTTTTCTTTACCTGTTCTCGGCCGGTGGATAGCAAATGCTCCGGCGTGGACAGGGGTGGATGCCGCCTTCCGGTCGCTGTGGCCCTGCAGGGGAAAAGGATGACACCTCCTCTACCGCTAACCAACTCGGAGCCTCCAGACGGAGCCTCTTCACCCAGCTTTGGGTAGCTGAGTCGAGGCAGCTCGGTTCCCAAGGCAGCAGCGGTCGCCCCCGCCCACTCGCTGGGCGCTCCCAGCAGCCGCCGCTTCTTTTAACCTCTGCGGGTTGAGACAAAGAGCATGATAAGTCGGTTGGCGAGGCCAATCAGCGGGGCGAGGGGGCGGCCTCCCCGCGCAGCCTCCTGCTCAGGGCCATTGCAAGCAAAAAGGAGTAGCTGGCCGGCTGGGGCTGTGGCACACAGGGCCGGAAGCCGGTGCGGTGTCAAGTGCAGCTGGGACTCTCGGACCCTGCCGATTGGCATTTTACCGTGAGTTTGCTGCTTGCCCCTCGCTTTCTTTCTCTTTCCCCTCTTCCACCTCTGCTGTCCTCCACGCTTTGAGACCGGATGTCTTCAACACGAGGTGGAACAGACATCAAGCGAACAGTGAAAGTTCCTCACTTTTGTACAGAGGGAAGGGGGAAAAAGCATTTACCGAGTGCTTTCTACGTGCAAATGGGCTTGCACGGACAACTCGTTTATTCTCCTCAACAGCCTTGTGAAGGAGGTAGCAGTATGCCCTTTTAACAGAGAGGGGACTTAAGCACCCAGTCACTATGCTTAGGAAGTGCAGAGGTAAGAGCTCACACTCAAGTCTACAAGTCCGATTTCAAAGGCTGCCCCCTACTCCTCTCTACTCTCAGATTGAGGGTTAGTTGAGAAAAGCCAAAGCCAAAGTGGAGATGGGAAGGCCCATTTGGAACTATATAGAATTAGTGAGCAACGACTATTATCTCCATTTTTCAGATGAGGAAACAGGCACAAGGTTAGGCAGCTTGCCCCACATCACACAGCAAATAAATATCAGCATCCGGTTTTACTCTGTTGTTTTCCAAATACCAACTCTTTGCCCATCTGAGCTGCCTAGAGGGCATTTTTTTTTACATGAGCGGTCTTAAGCCAGCTCAGCTGCAGTCTTAGTGTGCTGGTAGTGCTGACGGAGGGCTTGGAGAGGCAACGCAAAGAGGGATGGGGAAGAGGTAGGAAACTTGTATGGTACCCATTGTACAGAATAAGAAAACTGAGGCATTTTTCTTTCTCTGCTTTACACTATAACAAGCTGCTTGCTTTTTCTTTCAGTAAAACATTATTTTTACAGCTTATGACCTGAAAGGAGACAAGATTCAGAGAGGTAAAATGACTTGCCTGAAATTAAAAGGTGAAGCCAGAACTTGTATCATATCTCTCTGACACCAGAATCCATGCTATTAACCACAGTATGGGTATGAAGCTGGCTGCCTCAGAATCATTTTGAAAAGCTTGTTAGAAATACAGATTCCTAAGCTCTGCCTCTGGGGGATTCAGATTTTCTAAGAACTAGGGCTGAGGAGGGTGATTTATATTTTTAACCAGTGCTGTAGTTAATTCTGAGATGCAGAGTAGTTTGTGAACCGTTGCTAGAGGCACTACGTTATGCTTATGGCAATAAGTAAATGAAGATGTGGCCAGTGTATCTCTCCATATGGTAACTGTTGTGAAATGTAACTTGACAGCAGAGGTTCCTACCTAGGGTCCTTCCTGAAATTGTTTGTGAAGAGTAGAATTTCAACTATGTATATTCTTCTGAGTCCACAGCTTTGTAGATGTTCAAATGAGTCTGTGGCCCAGAAATGGTTAAGAACCACTCCCCTACAATCTTTCTTCCTAACATTTTCTCTTTCAACTTGTACTTGAGGAAGAAGTATGAGAAACGGAGCATAATTTGATCTAACCCCCTAAATACAGCTCTCTGCCGCTGATATAGCTCTTTCATTTCCTGGCTTGAGGACACGTTGCTAGGTTGCCCTTCTGCGAGCTCTTGAGGGGACCTCTCCTTTGCTGGATTTGGAATCACTGGCTGCAGAGAAGGAGCAACTCCATGGAAACAGCATGCAGGGCTGTCCAGAGTGAATGGGCCGTGAAGCCCGTGACAGAGAAACCCGCACCATTTTCTGTGACTTCTGGTTCTGGAAGAGCAGGTCTTACTTCCCTTATGTAGATTGTGGTTAGGAGGCCCCCTTCCGGACTTGTTCTTGATTCCTGATGTTTGGAAGTAAGTGAATGATCTGATGTCTTGTGATTGCAGTTGGGTTGTGTTCAAGCTGCCAAGGAACTTTACCCGTTCCTTTCTGCCTTCTCATTGGCTACCTCAATACATAGAGTTCCTTGGAGTAAACAGTGCAAATTTGGAGCTTAAGTACTTTCCATCTGAGGACTGTGGACTTTCTCCTGGGTGGAACAGTAGCAAGGGGATGGAGGGTGGAGGATGTAGGAAGTAGAGTGAAGCCTCACCTCACATAATCAGGTGTGATGCTGGCACAGCTCTTAGATTTCCTTCAGACTCTTGCTCTGCTCCCCAATATCCCATGACACCTGACCCTGGGTCTCTTGCAGACTCTTATTCTGTGTTTAAATTGGCTTCACTGCCAAAGTAGGTGATCTACAGTTGGAGTTGGTGGGGGTGGGATCAAGTAGGCCAAAGAATAGATCCTGTAGCTCTGACAAAAAATAGTGGAAAGAGAAAGATTGTATGCTGGCGCCTTGATTGGGCCCTTAGAACAAAGTGAAGGTCTCTTTGTGCAAGGCTGGGAGGAGGATTTGCTGAACTGGCTCCAGTTAGATAAAGGTATCCCTGATTTCTGGCATCAGTGTGTGGGAATACTTCTCAATTCATGGCTCTAATGACACCACATTTTCCAACTGTAACAAAGAAACCTTAAAAGACTGAAAGTTATGAAGGTAACGCTATTAGTTGAAATAATAATAGCTGCCCTTGGCTGCCTGCCTTCTTGGTGCCAGGGACTTTCCATTTGTTATCTTATTTAAGCTTCTCAGAAATTCTGAGACAGGCATTGTTATCCCATTTTGCAAACAGGCAAACTGAGTTTCAGGGAGGTTAACACACCTTGTAAGTGGAGGCACTGGGACTCCAGTCTGGGGCTGTGTCAGACTCCAAAGCCCATGACAACTCTTCTGTGTTGTCTTCCAAACAAACAATTTAAACAAAAAATCCTTTCATTTTATTTTTTAAATCAATTTTAATTGCTATAGAGTTTATTTACCATCTTGTGTTAATTTCTGCTATACAACAAAATGATTGTTTTATATATATATATAATATATATATAAACATATATGTATAAAGCTTCCCAGGTGGCACTAGTAGTCAAGAACCCCCTGCTGATGCAGGAGATATAGGAGACTCGGGTCGATCCCTAGTTTGGGAAGATCCCCTGAAGGAAATGTCTACCCATTCCAGTATTCTTGAATACCATGGACAGAGGAGCCTGGTGAGCTACAGTCCATAGGGTCACAAAGAGTTGGACGTGACTCAAGCTAGTTAGCACGCACATATGTTCAGTTCAGTTGCTCAGGTGCGTATGACTCTTTGTGACCCCATGGACTGCAGCAGGCCAGGCTTCCCTGTCCATCACCATCTCCTGGAATTTACTCAAACTCATGTCCAGCAAGTCGGTGATGCCATCCAACCATCTTATCCTATGTCCATCCCCTTCTCCTCAAGCCTTCAGTCTTTCCCAGCATCAGGGTCTTTTCCACTGAGTCAGTTCTTTGCATCAGGTGGCCAAAATATTAGAGTTTCATTTTCAGTATCAGTCCTTCCAATGAATATTCAGGACTGATTTCCTTTTATGGACCACAGCCTTGTCTAACTCAATGAAACTATGAGCCATGCCATGTAGGGCCACCCAAGATGGATAGGTCATGGTGGAGAGTTCTGACAAAATGTGGTCCACTGGAGAAGGCAATGGCAAACCACTTCAGTATTCTTGCCTTGAGAACCCCATGAACAAACATATGTATATACACACACACACACAAACATATATATGCACATTCTTTTGATATTCTTTTCCATTATAGTTTTTCATAGGATACTGAGTAATCAGTGCTATATACAGTAGGACCGGAGAAGGTGATGGCACCCCACTCCAGTACTCTTGCCTGGAAAATCCCATGGACGGAACAGCCTGTAGGCTGCAGTCCATGGGGTTGTGAAGAGTCAGACATGACTGAGTGACTTCCCTTTCACTTTTCACTTTCATGCATTGGAGAAGGAAATGGCAACCCACTCCAGTGTTCTTGCCTGGAGAATCCCAGGGATGGGGGAGCCTGGTGGGCTGCCGTCTATGGGGTTGCACAGAGTCGGACGTGACTGAAGCGACTTAGTAGCATACAGTAGGACTTTGTTGTTTATCCATACTATATATAAAAGCTTACATGTGCTAACTCCAACCTCCCACTCCATCCCTTTCCCAACTCCTTCCCTCTTGGCACCTACCAGTCTGTTTTCTATATCCTTGATTCTGTTTCTGTTTCATAGATAGGTTCATTTCCAACAAACAATTTAAAATGCACTCTGCAGATGACCCAGTTTATTAGACTGATTTCGGCCTTTAGAGCAATGTTGTCATCTTACCTATATTCCTGGGATCTCATTTTTAAAATACAACTACTAATATAATGTATGGATCAATTTGTATACTGGGTACCATACTAAGTATGTTGACTAAGTATTTTGTATACTTCATCTCATGCAACCTTCATGACAATCATTTTACAGGCAAGGGTACTGAGGTTCAGAGAGTGGAAGAGACTTGGCCAAGGTCATAAAGCTAGGAAGTGGAGCAGTGAAATTCAAACCCAGGGCTATCTGATTCTACAGCCTGTATCTTTATGCTATAATACACTGCAGTGGGGCAAACAAATAAGGCCCTCATTATAAACTGACTTTCTCTATCAGCCGCAGATCTCTCCTTCCCTCAGCCTGCATCCAGAACCAGGTGCGACACATGCTTTTAGGCATCTGTGCTTTACGCTGCTTCCTCAGCTTAGAATTCCTGCCCTCGCTCCTCCTCTAACTAGAGCCTGCATATGGGTCAAGAATCAAGTCAGATGCCCCCTCTCAGAGAAATTTTAGACTGCTCCCTATGCTCAGTCAGTCAGTTCAGTCACTCAGTCATGTCCAACTCTTTGTGACCCCATGGACTGCAGCATGCATTCCAGGCCTCCCTGTCCATCACCAACTCCCAGAGCTTGCTCAAACTCATGTGCAGCAAGTCAGTGATGCCATCCAACCCTCTCATCCTCTGTCATCCCCTTCTCCTCCTGCCTTCAATCTTTCTCAGCATTAGTGTTTTCCAGTGAGTCAGTTCTTCACATCAGGTGGCCAAAGTAATGGAGCTTCAGCTTCAGCGTCAGTCCTTCTGATGAATATTCAGGACTGATTTCCTTTATGATGGACTGGTTGGATCTCCTTGCAGTCCAAGGGACTCTCAAGAGTCTTCTCCAACACCACAGTTCAAAAGCATCAACTCTTCAGTGCTCAGCTTTCTTTATGGTTCAACTCTCACATCCATACATGACTATTGGAAAAGCCATAGCTTTTGACTATATGGGCCTTTGTCAGCAAAGTGATGTCTCTGCTTTTTAATATGCTATCTAGGTTTGTCACAGCTTTTCTTCCAAGGAGAAAGCATCTTTTAATTTCATGGCTGCAGTCACCATTTGTAGTGATTTTGGAGCCCAAGAAAATAAAGTCTCTCACTGTTTCCCCATCTATTTGCCATGAAGTGTTGGGACCGGATGCCATGATCTTGATCTTCATTTTTTGAATGTTGAATTTTAAGCCAGCTTTTTCACTCTCCTCTTTCACTTACATCAAGAGGCTTTGCTGATAGCTCAGTTGATAAAGAATCTGCCTGCAGTGCAGGAGACCCTGGTTTGGGAAGATTCTCTGGAGAAGAGATAGGCTACCCACTCCAGTATTCTTGGGCTTCCCTTGTGGCTCAGCTGGTAAAGAATCTGCCTGCAATGCGGGAGACTTGGGTTTGATCCCTGGGTTGGGAAGACCCCCTGGATATCTCCCTTTGCTAGGTGAAATATATTGCTCTTATGTTCTGCTCTGTCCTTGATTAGCATAAGCTTTGTTTTGCCTTCCAGTATAGTTTAGCTCATGGTTGACCTGTCTCCCCCACCAGATTCCCAAGCCCTCCAGGGCTGGTACCAAGTCCTGTTCACCCTTACTTCATAGTGACTTACCCACAGTGATTGATATGTGTTTGTGAGCAGACCAAAGGACTGGCAGAGGGATGCCTGGAATGAATGGACACATATAGGGCTGGATCCTGGCATGATCATGCAGGCTGTACATCTGGGCTAGACTATCCAGGGGAGTCTGGAATCCTTTCCACCCACTTTACAAGGTTATAAACATAGGAGATACATCATAGGGCCCAGGGGTAACTGCTCTAGGCTGACTCCAGACTTGTTCTGAGGCCTCTACTTTGGAATTCTTGTGTAAGGGGCCAGGCTGTCCAGGATTGCTTTAAAAAAATTTTTTTAAATATAAATTTATTTATATTAATTGGAGGTTAATTACTTTACAATATTGTATTGGTTTTGCCATACATCAACATGAATCCACCACAGGTGTACACGTGTTCCCCATCCTGAACCCCCGTCCTTCCTCCCTCTTTTATAACACCTTTGCATTCACAGAAGAAAGGTCTTCCTCGCCTCCCATGTGAACACAGGATTTGTCCCACCATACCACTTTAAATGGTTCTGAGTGTGCTGCAGGCGCATGTGCAGCATCCGCATAGGTGTGAGGTGGGGAAACATCTTAAAAAAAATACAGTTGGCTGAGGCCACCATGCCATGGATGGTCAGCCACTCTATCTCATTTTATTTTATTATTCTTTACAACAACCTTTTGAGGGAGGTCTCTTGTTCCTCGTTTGTAGCCAAAGAAATTGAGACTGAGTGAAGTGTCTTGCCTAAGGTCATACAACTAAGCAAATGGTGGAGGCAGAATTCAGACTCAGGACTCTCTGCTCCCAAAGGCTGGCATTTTAACAGGGAAACACATGGGATAAAAATTGACTCCCTCTCCCCCATAAAACAGGACGAGTTAGATTTATAAACTTATGACAGATATTTCAGGTAAGGTGTTTCTAAATTATTGTTCACTTTTAATCCCTGAAAAAGATTGGTCAAAAGAGAAGGAATCAGGGATGGAAAAGCACAATTCCTCTATCAAATATTGGCCTGAATTCCTCTCCATCAACCCCCTGCCACATACACAGTATAAGGATGCCTAGAGAGCATCCCCCCACCCTACCCCTCAGCGTCTGCTCATTTCATAACTGAGATGCTTGAGGCTCCGAGATGTTAATGTATTTCTAAAGGTCACACAAGAAGTTGAAAAGAGAACTGGCACTGGGAATTCTGGTCTGCCAAATTCTAGCCCAGTTTTCTTTCTGCTAAATCGGCCTGACTTACAGTCAATCAACACATGTTTACAGGTTACTCAGGAAAATGTGGGGAGGAAGTGGAACATTACTGCATTCTGAGATAGAAGAGGGGACAAACGCTTCCCTCACCACCCGTCCTTATGCAGGTGCAGATGAAACTTGGACAGAAATCCTTGTAGGACAGCTGGGTAATTTTGGGCTCCCCTGTGGCTTTGGGGGCCTGATTGGAGCTCCCCTCCAAGGAGAGGGGTCCGCTTTGGCTCCTGAGACATGAGGGGGCTGCCATGGGCCCAGGAGTGCCCTGGAAGGATGCAAGGAGTGGGCCTCTTGAGCCTGTGCTCCTGGCCAGTTCTCAGCTAAAGGGTCCAAAGCAGAGGAGACTTCCCAGCCTCTTGGCCATGAGGGTTAAGGAGGTGAGGCTTAAGGGCCTCCGAACTGCTGAGGGTAGGGGAGGGCTGGTGGCAGAGCACAGGAAGCTGAGCCTCTACTCCCTCCCCCTAGACAGACTGTGGCTTGAGGAGGGTGTGGTTGTAAGGTCAGGTAGTGGACTGTGGATGGAGCAGGAGCAAGAAGCTAGGGAGACGCTTATGGGGGTCATTCTGGAAGGAGAAGCACTTCAAGGCAAGTTCTTGAGTGCGGCAGCCCAGGAAAGGCTGCAGTGGGCTTCTTGCAGGGCCTGGCTTCTAGCCCACCCCCGGTTCCTCAGCCTGGTGAGCACTTTGTCCCTGTCGGATGGGCCAGTGTAACTAGAGCCCCAGTAGCCCTCGCCTCTGGGGGCTACACAGCCCAGGGTTCTGTATGAAGCCTCTGGGTCTGCAGTTTCTACCAGGCTTCCTGTCCCTCCAAATGTGGGTCTGATGCCCAGTCACGGCACCCTGTGCCCCTCTCTCCCTCTCCCTCACCACACCACTTCCTGTTCCTCTCCACACACCGTTCCCAAGCCGCACACCCTGTCCTCTCACGCCTAGTTCCTTCCTGACAACTCCCTCAGGTTCTCAGATCTGCACTGACCATTCATTTCTTCTTGATCCCCAAATCCTTTCATGGGCCCTGGCTCCCCAGTTACCTTTCATACTGCTCCATCTGCTCCCAGACTACTCCCGGGTAGGAGCAATAGCTTGGAATCTTTGCACAGCCTCTTCCCTCTAGTATAGTGGCTCTGAACCAGGGCAATTTTATCTTCTTCCCTCACCCCAAGGACATAAGGTAATGTCTTTAGATATTTTTGTTTGTTATAGCTGTGCTGTGCTGTGCTTAGTCACTCAGTCGTGTCCGACTCTTTGCCACCCCGTGGACTGTAGTCTTCAGGCTCCTCTGTCCATGGGGATTCTCCAGGCAAGAATACTGGAGTGGGTTGCCATGGCCTCCTCTTGCTATAACTGGGTAGGTCACAACTTGTGCCATAGGATGCCACTAAACATCATACGACGCACAGGGTGGGCACCTGTGATGAAGAATTATCTGGCCCCAAATGTCAACAGCCTGTACATTGCGAACACCTGCACTGTTATACAGCAACAGGTCTACAAGGTTAAGCTCAGAAACTGTCATGTATGGAGCCTTTTCTTGCTAAACTTCCAGGAATAGTTACTCTTTCTGTTCCTCAACTGGGAGAGAGGAGCGGGGTGTTGCCATGAAACAGCTAGCACTTCGTCAAGAATCTACAAAAAAAGAAGCAAGGAGCGTCCCTGCTCCCTAAATTTACTACCATCTTTTAGAGAAAGTACTGGGCTACAACGTTTGAATGCCTTTCTGCCTGTACAAGATAGTGCCACTTTTTGGAAAGGGAAGAGCAACTTATTATTTTAGCAGTTTATCAAATGCAAAGTTTCATATGGTGAATGCAGTAAGGATGGGGAGCCCTCCTTCACTAATTTTATTTTCTTCATTCTTCAACCTTCTTTGAATATGAGAATATTTGCTGGGTCAGAAAAACACCCTAGAGGTGACTCTGTTCAGCAAAACTAATTGCCTTTGTTTTAATTTAAGGTGGAGGAATTCTTTCTTAAGAGTGTACATATTTCTCAGAAACTGGCCCAGATTCCAACTTGTTTCCTTAGAGCGGAGTTTCTTGAGCCTCTGTTTATAACTAAGCAATGAAGATGCTTGCCAAAAGATTTCATTGGTCAGTCTAACTTCTTTTTTTCCACTCTTGCCAGTTTCCTCCATCTGCACCCAGGTATCTTCAGCATGGGGGAACAAAACCACTCTCCTGGGAAGGAGCTTCCGCACTGGACACGAAAAGAGGCTCCAGGAAAGAGAAGCTGGCACTCCCACGCCTACGCTCTTGGTGCCGTTTCCAACTTTATGTCTACTTTTCTGACCTTTCCTATCTATAAAGTTGTGTTCCGGCAACAGATCCATGCTGTGGCGGTGTCAGAGGCTGTGCGGCAGCTTTGGCATGAAGGCCCTCACTACTTCTACCGGGGAATCTACCCACCTCTTCTCTCCAAGACATTGCAAGGGACTCTGCTGTTTGGGACTTACGATAGCATGCTGTGTTGTCTCTCCCCTGTCGGGCCACACTCCCTGGGGAACCGCTGGGCTGCGGGGCTTATGTCTGGTGTGGTGGAGGCTGTGGCACTTAGCCCCTTTGAGAGGGTGCAAAATGTGCTCCAGGATGGTCGCAAGCAAGCTCGCTTTCCCAGCACGTTCAGCATTCTCAAGGAATTTCACTCGTATGGGCTTTGGGGCCGGCTGTCGCAGGGTTACTATCGTGGTTTCTGGCCTGTCCTTCTCAGGAACAGCCTGGGGAGTGCTCTGTATTTCTCCTTCAAGGATCCCATCCAGAATAGCTTGGCAGAGCAAGGCCTGCCCCACTGGGTTCCTGCCTTGGTATCTGGGAGTGTCAATGGAACAATCACCTGCCTAGTTCTGTATCCTCTGATTGTGCTGGTTGCCAATATGCAGTCCCACATTGGCTGGCAGAGCATGCCAAGCTTATGGGCCTCTATCCAGGATGTGTGGGACACTCGGGGCCGAAAGGTATTTCTGATCTATCGGGGAGGTTCCCTGGTCATCCTAAGGTCCAGTGTAACCTGGGGCCTCACTACTGCTATCCATGACTTCCTGCAGAGGAGGTATCATTCCAGGAAAGAGCTGAAAGACTGACTGGCTGCAGGCAGTGTAGTGTGGCCATGGCAACTTGTTATTCTAAGCCTTCCTGGGGTGGCTTAAATAGCTTACTTCTTTGGCTTGGTCACCTAATACAGCTATTCTTCAAAATCTTTCAACTGTCAGTACACTCAAGAAGGTTCCAACTACCAGCCTATTGTGTAAAGACAAAACCCAATAGGGTTCCTTGGTTAGAAAAAGAAATTCACCCCCATTTATCCACAGCTTCAAGCAGACCCAGGAAGGCTTTAAGTAACATGTCACCTGCATGAAATGTCATTCCTTTAAGGAATTTGCTGACGTTAAGAGGAAAGTCTAAAAGATGACCTTAATCAGGCACTGTGAGTTCTGGGACCCCTCTAGTTGTCTTCTGGGCCAAACTGAGTGGAGGACCAGGGATTCCTATTTCAGAGAACTAAGCTTGACTCTTGGTATGGGGATTCAGAGACTTTTCAGATGGCTATGTTTTCATGACACTGTTCACTACCCCTGCCACCAGCACTCTCACTTTTCAAAGTTGTGGGTGCTAGTTTCAGGGTAGTAATTGTGGCTGGAAATCCTGAATTAGACTTGCCTCAACTGATCAGATGCCACAAGAACTGGTGGGAATGGAAAGAAGTGTGGTCCCTGGATGGATGGAAAGAATAGACTTTGAGGGAAGAGGTTTAGTTACATGCAGAATAGAAAATTCTACCATTGATGGATTGGTGTTACACGCTGGGACATTTCTGATAGCAAGGCAATAACATTGCCTAGTAACCACTTGAGTTTCCCTAAGAAATCTGGAACTGAAGTGACTATATCTCTTCATCAATAATTGCATATTTTATTGCCATGGATAAATATAATTACTGTGATATAAATTAAAGACCTGAAATTGTAGCCTGTCATTTAAAGCCATTCAAAATATGGCCCCCATAAAATATGTAGCATATTATCACACCATTCCCACTTACATAGATCCCATACCCTAGCCAAACTGGAGTATTGTTCCCTCCTCAAACATGCCACTAACTTTCCCACCCAGAGCCATGCTTTGGCCCACTCTATCTTCTCCACCTCCAACACCTGTTCTCTACGTGCCAGTCCGCCAAAATCCTTCCAGTTCCTCAAAGCCCAGCTCAGATGCCACCTTCTCTAAGGAACCTCTTCTGAATGCCCCTACTGAATGTGATTGCCCCTAAGTGAATGTGACGTTAGTCTCTTGTGATGTCTCTCTCCAATTACACTTCATACATGGCACTGATTCCATTATGTCACTGAGCTCATGTGGTCTCCTGTTCTTGATATTCTTCAATACCTCCTACTAGACTGTAAAACTCCTTGAAAACAGGGATTCTTGTATATGTTTTTAAATCTCCCATTGTGCCTAGGTGCTCAATAATGCTGGCTGAATTATTGAATTGATTATCAAGCTGTGATATGGTCTTAATCCTCAGGGTGCTATCCCTTGTACATGAAGATAATGTTATTGATTCATTGTCATGAAGACATCTGCCTTTAGGGTGTGATTTTTGTTTTATTAGTGGATTTAGTTTTGTGCTAATGATAATGATGCTGATGATGATAATAATAATACCAACAATAAGTAAAAGTGACTTTCAACTGGGACATTTGATGAGTTTGTGTTATTGGTGGCATGTTTGTTATTGGCAACACTTTGGATCTGAAATTCACAGAGACATTGCCTAATGGTCCAATATTAATTTTTAACTCTGGAATTTTGAGGATTTCCAAGGTGACATACATTGCAGTTTTTCCCTTATAGATGATATCATGTAATGATCTCCACATGCACCTCCTTCCTTACGAAACCAAAATTGTCATTTATAAAGATCTGACTATAGATCCTGGCTGTGGGGATTCCTCACTCAATATCAGAGAAGTTAAAGACATGGCCGTAAGCATTATGAGATCAGAAAGCATTTGCCAGCAAGGTCAACAAAAAATGGCTGGTCCAAAATCGCTGCCGTTGCATTCCCATGTCTGATCCCTCTGCAGACCTGGGTGTGATGGGCCAGTACTCTGCTTGTAGATTCAGTGACAGGGAGCACAGAGTCTGTACCAGGGAAGGAAAAGTAGAAGAGCAGTTAGTTCTACTTAAAGGCTAGCTCTCAGAATACACAAGAATCATTATTTAGATAATGACTTCAGTTTATAAGCTGAGAAGAAGAGGATAAACTATGGTGCTCTCCCACTTTTTTACTCAAGATAAAATATGGTACTCCCCTACATTTATTTCTAAGCACGTTGTCCATGTTCAGTTATGTCACTATGTCAGTCCATGTCTGTTCTTTCATTTTAACTTATTTAGAAATAAGTTCAAGCTTCTAGGAAAGCTGCCAACATAAATAGAGTTCAAAGAACACTCATATACCCTTTATCCCAAATCACCTACTATTAACATTTTACACCATTTGCTTTGTTACTTGAGCACTCATTCTCTCCACACACATGATATTTTCTCCACACACATGAACTGAGTTGCAATTTTTAATATTTCTAGATTCAATATTTGTAGATTCAAATTCTTTTAAAAAGACAGGGCTTTATGACACTGGCACAGTTATTATTGAATACATGAAAGCTCACAGCAGATTTTAAAGCTACATTAGTGGTAATTATTTAAATTTACTTTTTTAAAATTTTACATTTTCATTATGTATGCTAATACTTGAAGTTATGCTATTATAAACATGAATTTACAACTAAAGCATGTTATAATTGAAAAAATTTATTTTTACAAATTGGTTCTTATAAAATTTTAAAATTACAGAGCCTGGGCTTCCCTGGTGGCTCAGTGGTAAAGAACCTGCCTGCCAATGCAGGAGACCCCAGTTCAATCCCTGGTCCTGGGAGATCCCACATATCATGGAGCCACTAAGCCTGTACGCCACAACTATTAAGCCAGTGCTCTGGAGCCTGGAGGCCACAGCTACCGAGCCCATGTGCCCTAGAGACCGTGCTCTGCAACAAGAGAGGCCACTGCAGTGAGAAGCCCGTGCACTGCTAGGGAGTAGCCCCCACCCTCAGCAACTAGAGAAAAGCCCTCGCAGCAATGAAGACCCAATACATAAACAAATCAAATTGTATTAAAAACACATGGGCTGATCAACTTTTCCCGTTTAAATCTTCTGAGTAAAATTTGATAGCTTTCTAGTAGTTTTAAATATCAGTATTTAGTTTTGTGGTGTTAATATTGCTTTCTGACATTTAAAAATTGCTTTTGGATTTAAGATCGATAAAATGAGATAATAAATACCTATGTCTGTTCAAAACTTATAAAATGTAGAATTTAACACTAAAGCTACTTGGTATAAAAAGGTAAAAGAATAAAAATTCCTGTATGAACTCTGTGTATTTTGGTCTAAATAAAAACGACTGCAGTTTCCTAAAGCTCAGAGTGAAATAATAAGTAACTAATGTATTACAACTATTATCACAATGATATGGTTTATTGAGACAATTTTGCTTTTAACGTTTATTTTTAAACATTCATAGCATTGTAATTTATGTGTTTGGGATATAGTGTAGTAAAGTTAATTAAATAATGGTGTGAAGGAGACAAACAGCATGATAATTCAGGAAAAAAGTGAAAAGTTTTCCTAGAGAATAAGGTGAAAATACTGTACTTCCCTGTTCTGTTCCCTTTCCAACTTCTCTTTGTCTTTCTTTTCCTCAAATCTTCAGTGCTTTCTCCTTCACCCTTGGTCCCAGCTCATGACCTTACTTTCTCTCTCACTAGGAAAAGAGAAGCATTCAGAATAGAATTACCAGTTAGAAGAACATTTATAAAGTTACTGCGCATGTAATGACCGCCCAAAACAAGAAATTCACCATCTTGATAACCCCCACCACTATTCCTCCTGCACTCCAAGCCCCTCACTGATGCCGTTCCTCCACCCATCCCAGAGATAACTCCCATGCTGACAAATATGATATCATTTCTTTACTTTTCTTTATAGATTTATCTTCCTGTCACTGGGAGGGGAACCCCTTCCAGGGCCCAAGATTGGGCTCTTGTCTAACAGTTGAAAAGAAATTGTCCGAGGAGACACATGTACTGACAAAGCAAAAGGCTTTACTGGCAAGGGGTGCCCACGTGGACAGCAGCAGGGAAAGGGAACTTGGGAGAACTGCTCTACCACGTGGCTCAAAATCTCAGGGTTTATGGTAATGGAGTTAATTTCCTGGTTGTCTCTGGCCAACCATCTTGCCCGTGCCTATATTTGTTCTGATTCAAGATCCTTCCTGGTGGCACGTGCATCTCTCAGCCAAGATGGATTCCAGGAAGAAGGTTTCTGGGAGGTTGGCAGGACATATTATGGGCTAGTGTCTCCTCTCTCCTTTTGGCCCCTCCTGAATTCTTCCAGCTGGTGGTAGCTTGTCAGTTCTGTGCTCCTTATCAGGACCTCCTGATGTGAGATAACTCATGCAAGTGGTTGTTATCCTGCCTGGCCAGGGCAGGCAGTTTCGGTCAGTTGTTCCCTAACATTCCATATAAGCATCCCTAAACAATGCAGTTTTATTTTACAGATACTTGAACTTTCTGTACTTGGAATTGTGACTAGCTTCCCAGGTGGCACAGTGGTAAAGAATCCATCTGCCAATGGAGGAGACTCAAAAGACGTGGGTTTGATCCCTCAGTTGGGAAGATCCCTTGGAAGAGGAAAATGGCAACTCATTCCAGTATTCTTGCCTGGAGAATCCCATGGACAAATGGTTACAGTCAGGCCAGCTACAATCCATGGGGCTGCAAAGAGTAGAACAAGACTAAGCATACATACACACCTTTCATATTATTTGTGAGATTCATCCACAATGCTGCAAGTAGTTCTAGTTATTTCATTTTTCTAAAATAAATTTACTTTCAGTTCAGTTCAGTTCAGTCGCTCAGTCATGTCCGACTCTGCTACCCCATGGACTGCAGCACACAAGGCCTCCCTGTCCATCACCAACTCACGGAGTTAACCCAAACTCATGTCCATTGAGTCGGTGATGCCATCCAACCATCTCATCCTCTGTCGTCCCCTTCTCCTCCTGCCCTCAATCTTTCCCAGCATCAGGGTCTTTTCAAATGAGACAACTCTTTGTATCAGGTGGCCAAAGCATTGGAGCTTCAGTATCAACACTTTCAGTGAATATTCAGGGTTGATTTCCTTTAGGATTGACTTGTTTGATCTCCTTGCAGTCCAAGGGACTCGAGTCTTCCAACACCACAGTTCAAAAGCATCAATTCTTTGGCGCTCAGCCTTCTTTATGGGCCAACTGTCACATCAGTACATGACCACTGGAGAAACCATAGCTTTGACTAGACAAGCCTTTGTTGGCAAAGTGCTATCTTTGCTTGTTAATACGCTGTCATAGTTTGGCATACTGTAGATTTGTCATAGTTTTCCTTCCAAGGAATAAGCACCTTTTAACTTCATGGCTGCAGTCACCATCTGCAGTGATTTTGGAGCCCAGGAAAATAAAATCTGGTACTGTTTTCATTTTTTCTAAATTGCCTTGCCTCATGATTATTTTTACGTATTTTATATCCTTTACTTGACAGGTCACTGGGGGCAGAGAAAGGGTCTTTTTCATCTTTGTGTTCTCCATGATACCGAATACAATCTATTACACATTGTGGATACACAATAAGTGTGTTTTGGTTAACCTGATAGCTAATACCAGAGGGATGGATAAAATAGAGTTATCATTCATAAGAATTAATGTAAATTGAATGCATACTCTGTGCCAGGTACAATAGCTTTACAATAATTATTTAATCTATCACACAATCCCATGAGATAAGCACCATTACTAGTTTTTATTTGCCCAAGATATAGTCAGTAAGTTAGAGCCTGGGGCAGAATCATCTGACTCTAAATCTTCTGCTTTAATCAGTGTGTTATAATGCAAAGCAACATGGTGGGAACTCAAACATTTTGAGTTTGGAAGAGGGTTAGCAGACGAGAGACTAGCTCTTATTTCCTGGAGGACTTAGCATCTGGGTTTAGAAAGCTAGATTAGGGCTAAATTGTGGATGTCTTTGAATGCCAGGTATAGTATGAGAAGTCATCTCCGTTTCTGATTTTCATCTGTACCAGTCTAGATGCTGATTACCTTCTGACGCCCAGCATAAATACCTGATATGATATGAGAACTTCCACAGTCCTCCAAATCACATTGAACTGCCCCTACTTCCATAGTACTTTGTTTACATCTCTGCCTTGATGCATAACATCACTTTCTTAATAGCAATAGTCTGTGGATGTGTCTATCTTCACATTTTATAAACTCTTTGACAGCAGGCACCCTATTTTACCAGAAGATGAGGGAATGTGTGCATATATTTTCCTCATTTCCTCTTTATTATATATCTATAAAATCATGTACAGATGTGAAAGTTGGACCATTAAGAAGGCTTAGCACTAAAGAATTGATGCTTTTGAACTGTGGTGCTAGAGAAACTCTTGAGAGTCCCTTGGACAGCAAGGAGATCAAACCAGTCAATCCTAAAGGAAACCAACCCTGAATATTCATTGGAAGGACTGATGCTGAAGCTGAAGCTCCAACATTTTGGCCACCTGATGCAAAGATCTGACTTCTTGGAAAAGACCCTGATGCTAGGAAAAACAGGGCAGGAGGAGAAAGGGGCAACAGAGGGTGAGATGGTGGGATGGCATCACCAACTCAATGGACATAAGTTTGAGCAAACTCTGGGATATAGTGAAGGATAGGGAAGTGTGGAATGCTGCAGTCCATGAGGTCACAGAGAGTCAGACAGGACTTAGTGAGTGAACAGCAGCAGTATGAATAGCTACACTAGTGATGTATAAAAAAAGATGTAGAATTCAACAACTGATTAGAAAATTCAGTATAAAAATAACCCTTTCACAGTAGCCCCCAAATCTAAATGGCAGCTAAAAAGATAGCTAACAAAGATGAACACACCATTACACATAAAAGCATAAAACTGTGCTAAAGGACATTTCAAAAATATCTGAAAGTAAAGAAATAAACTTAGTAAGACCTATACAGAGTATGGGATTTTACCTATAAACAATCTAAGATTTTAGGCTGCTCTAGTTCCACGGATTCTGGCATAAGACATGAGAATCTTGGGTGAGAGACAAAGGACTTTATTATAATTTTTTAATATAAATTTATTTATTTTAATTGGGGGCTAATTACTTTACAATATTGTATTGGTTTTGCCATACATCAACATGAATCCGCCACGGGTGTACACTTTATTATTGACAATAAAAGCAGTAACCAGAGCTCATGATGAGTTGTGTCTATCCCTAATACCCGCCACCCTCCTAACCAAGTCCCACAAGGATGATATGAAGGACGCTGAACACATACTGGATTGCATTACAGGAGAGGAACAATGAGTTTGGAGGTTCCACTGATTTTATGGAAAGTAAAAGCAAGCGTGCTTTTTTTCTATGGGGAGATATTTCCTCACCCTTCATTGCAAGCATGACCCTGAGAAATGGCTCAGAAAAACAGGCTTCAAGGATTGCATTTTGGCATACTCAGCAAAAAAATACAGGGATACAAAGGGACCATGGAGGATTGTTTCTCCCAAACACTATTGCATTTATACATGGGAAGACTTCATGTCAATAAGTTAGCAGGCATGTGTGCTAAGTCGCTTCAGTCCTGTCCGACTCTTTGTGATCCTATGGAATGTAACCCACCAGGCTCCTCTGTCCATGAGATTCTCCAGGCAAGAATAATGGACTGGATTGCCATGCCCTCCTTCAGGGGATCTTCCCCACCCAGGGATCAATCCCAAGTCTCTATGTCTCCTGCATTGGCAGGCAGGTTCTTTACCACTAGTATGACCTGAGAAACCCCCCAAAAGTTAGCAATTCACCTCAGATTAATCCATAAGTCCAGTAACACTCCAATAAAAATATTAATATTAACAAGACCATTTTTTGTGGAACTTGAAAATTGATTACAAAATTCAAAAGGCATATACAGAAAACTTGGTTTCCCTGACAGCTCAGTTGTAAAGAATCCACCTGCAATGCAGGAGATACCAGTTCTATTCCTGGGTTAGGAAGATCTGCTGGAGAAGGGATAGGCTGCCCACTCTAGTATTCTTGGGCTTCCCTTGTGGCTCAGCTGGTAAAGAACCTGCCTGCAATGTGGGAGACCTGGGTTCAATTCCTGGGGTGGGAAGATACCCTGGAGAAGGGAAAGGCTACCCACTCCAGTATTCTGGCCTGGAGAATTCCATGGACTTTATAGTCCATTGGGTCACAAAAAGTTGAACACAACTGAGAGACTTTCACTTTCACCTTCTTTATACAGAAAATTGATTTATGAAGGATGTTGCACTGCAAGAGAGTGGAGAAAGGATTGATAAAGAATGGTCTTGATCTGGGGACTGATTTTATGTGTGTCTTCATTTTGTGAATATTCATCAAGATGTGCAGTTAAGATATGTCCATTTTCTGTATGTGTGTTATACTTAAGTAAAAACTTTTGAAAACCTGCTTGATAGTATACTTTCTCACCAGTAGAGTTGCATGTTTGAGTAGAGAAACTCAAACAAGTTTGTTTAAGCTACACTTATTATAAACCAAATAAGGATGGCTTATAAACAAAACCAACAAAATAGGAATGCAGAAAAAAATTTCTTGGAATACAGAGAAAATTTTCAAAATATGTAACAGGCCAATAATTAGAATATAAAATATGTAAAGTACCCATGAGAAGCAATATTAAGAAGACAAACAGGGGTTTCCCTCGTGGCTCAGTGGTAAAGAATCTGCCTAAAATGCAGGAGACACATGTTCAATGCTTGGTCCAGGAAGATCCTTACATGCTGCGGAGCAACAAAGCCCATGTGCCACAACTATTGAGCCTGTGCTCTAAAGCCAGGAAACTGAAATTACTGAAGCCCGTGGGCTCTGGAGCCTGTGCTCCACAAGAGAACCCACTGCAATGAGAAGCCTGTGCACTGCAGCTAGAGAGTAGGCTCTGCTCGCCACAGTGAGAGAAAAACCTGTGTGCAGCAACTAAAACCCAGTGCAGCCCTCCAAATAAATGCAAAAATAAATGAATAAAATTATTTTCAAAAAGAAGACAAAAGAAAAATGGGTAAAGGACATCAAAAGATAATTCAAAAAAGAGGAAGTATGTTTGTTCTGAAAAACCTACAAAGAGATGCTCACCCAAAGAAATGATACGGGAAAGGTAGGTTCAACATTAGGGTGATGTTCATTTTCACGTCTTAGACTGAAAAAAAAAAAAAAAATGTAAAGATACTTATATGCAAGAAATTGGGGGAAATGGGTACTCTTCTACAGCTGATGTGTGTGTAAATTGATGTAATTAGCATTTGGCAGTGTCTAGTGAGGTTGAAAGTGCTGCACTCAATATGTTAGCAAATTTGGAAAATTCAGCAGTGGCCACAGGACTGGAAACGGTCAGTTTTCATTACAATCTCTAAGAAAGGCGATGCCAAAGAATGCTCAAACTACTGCACAATTTTACTAATCTTACACGCTAGTAAAGTAACTCTCAAAATTCTCCAAGCCATGCTTCAACAATACGTGAACTGTGAACTTCCAGATGTTCAAGCTGGTTTTAGAAAAGGCAGAGGAACCAGAGATCAAATTGCCAACATCCAACAAATTGCTGGATCATTGAAGAAGCAAGAGAGTTCCAGAAAAACATCTATTTCTGCTTTATTGACTATGTATGCCAAAGCCTTTAACTGTGTGGATCACAATAAACTGTGGAAAATTCTGAAAGAGATGGGAATACCAGACCACCTGACTTGCCTCTTGAGAAATCTGTGTGCAGGTCAGGAAGCAACAGTTAGAACTGGACATGGAACAACAGACTGATTCCAAATCGGGAAAGGTGTACATCAAGGCTGTTACAGGAAAAACCATAGCCTTGACTAGACGGACCTTTGTTGGCAAAGTAATGTCTCTGCTTTTCAATATGCTATCTAGATTGGTCATAACTTTTCTTCCATGAACTTGGGCAAACTCTGGGAGATGGTTATGGACAAGGAGGCCTGATGTGCTGTAGTCCATGGGCTGTCTCTTATACACATCTAGATGTGTATAAGAGACAGGCTGTATATTGTCACCCTGCTTATTTAACTTCTATGCAGAGTACATCATGAGAAACGCTGGGCTGGATGAAGCACAAGCTGGAATCAAGATTGCCAGGAGAAATATTAATAACCTCAGATATGCAGATGACACCACCCTTACGGCAGAAAGTAAAGAAGCACTAAAGAGCCTCTTGATGAAAATGAAAGAGGAGAGTGAAAAAGTTGTTTTTTTAACATTCAGAAAACTAAGATCATGGCATCCAGTTCCAACACTTCATGGCAAATAGACCGGGAAACAATGGCAGACTTTATTTTTGGGAGGCTCCAAAATCACTGCAGATGGTGACTGCAGCCATGAAATTAAAAGACGCTTACTCCTTGGAAGAAAAAGTATGACCAACCTAGATAGCATATTGAAAAGCAGAGACATTACTTTGCCAACAAAGGTCTGTCTAGTCAAGGCTATGGTTTTTCCAGTAGTCATGTATGGATGTGAGAGTTGGACTGTGAAGAAGGCTGAGCGCCGAAGAATTGATGCTTTTGAACTGTGGTGTTGGAGAAGACTCTTGAGAGTCCCTTGGACTGCAAGGAGATCCAACCAATCCATTCTGAAGGAGGTCAGCCCTGGGATTTCTTTGGAGGGAATGATGCTAAAGCTGAAACTCCAGTACTTTGGCCACCTCATGTGAAGAGTTGACTCATTGGAAAAGACTCTGATGCTGGGAGGGATTGGGGGCAGGAGGAGAAGGGGACGACCGAGGATGAGATGGCTGGATGGGATCACTGACTCGATGGACGTGAGTCTGAGTGAACTCCGGGAGTTGGTGATGGACAGGGAGGCCTGGTGTGCTGCGATTCACGGGGTCACAGAGTCGGACACGACTGAGTGACTGAACTGAACTTGGAGCTGCTTCTTGGTCCAGCCATCAAACTAGTTGTCACTGATTGTCATATAAAATCTACATTTCATCACATGTCCTGATTCGAGAAATGGTTTGTTGTTGTTGCATAGAATAAGAGAAGATGACACTTCAAAGTGACAGTTTTTCTGATTTTCAGTCAGCTCATGAGGCACCCACTTACCGAGCTTTTTCACCTTTTCAGTTTGCTTCAAATGCCAAACGACTGTAGAATGGTCAACGTTGAGTTCTTGGGCAACTTTTCGTGTAGTTGTAGGAGGATCAGCTTCAGCTATGCTCTCGGTTGTTGTCGACTTCTGATGGCTGGCCACTATGCTTCACATCTTCAAAGCTCTCGGCTCCTTTGTGAGACTTCTTGACTTCCCCCACTGCACTGTACTTTTGTTACCAGTTCCTGGGCCAAATGTTGATGTTTCCAGTTGTCTCTACTGCTTTACAACTCATTTTGAACTCAAACAAAATCACTCGAGTTTTATTTTTGTCTAACATAATTTCTCTAGTCTAAAATAAATATAAAATAAACAGCAAGTAGTGTAATTATTAAAAAAACATGAAGTGACAAATGTGCATTAAAATGATGTATAACATAACTATATTTATTTAAAAATGTATTCCGGTGTCAAATGGCAAACTTCAGCAATGTAAAAGGGCAATTACTTTTGCACCAACCTAATAGCTATAGCCCATTGTAGTGATTGGGTTATACTGAGTGGAAGACATCTGTGCAGGAGGGCAGCCAGGATCAGGGCAGCAGAGCCCAGGTGGAGCGAGAAGGGGAATCCGGTGATGGTTGAGCACCAATGGCGTCAGCCTAATACAGAGTGTCTGAGAAGAGAACAGTGGCAGCAGTCTAACAATGATGTGAAGACTGAATTCACCCAGGAAGATACCTAGGGGCGAGTAGTGGCAATAGCAAAGGGAGATTGGTTAAGTATTAGGGGTCATTTAAGTGTGAGTCAGTGAATATATTAAGGATAAAAGGAGTCAGGTTTTTCAGTTTGGAGAAGGGAATTACAGATATTGAAAGGGTGTTTGTGGTGTTATATTGGAATTGGAAATATTGATGTGAACTCACAGTTTTCAGTATATTAGGTAGATAAAGAGGTAAATGTGTGTCTGTCTGTATCTACCTATGTGTATGTACATGTACTCAAGGTCTGTTCATTGAGAGGGACTTGGAGTAGTGATACATCTATAGCAGTCAATTAGAGTACCTATTATCCACCTTCTGACTTCTGAATATCTTTCTCCACTAAAAGGAACAGAGTTCCTTGGGGAAATAGCTGATTCCAGGGCTGGGGCAGGGAAAAGATGAGCTGAAGTATTTTGTGTGAGGAAGTGAGGAAGTGTTCAGAGAATGTTGAGAATATGTGAAAAACAGGTGTCAGCCTAAAGGGGCTCCCACTGGCCAAATGTGGGGCAATTTGAGCATCAAAGTAAATAATGATGGTTATGAGTGATAGTACATGGAATACAATAGGAGCCCATGACTTCATGCTGATGTAAATAAATTAAGTTGAAGGTCTGAGGAAAAAAAAGTATTTCATAGTTTTAAAGTTAATTGCAAAGGGGAAAAGTAACTTTATACTGGAAAGCTCTGGCAGTTATTCCCTTAATCAAGTGATCAGTTAGCGTCACCAGTAGTGGGACTTATTGAGGTCATTTGTTACCTGATTGGATGCAGTGAGAAGGATGCTCCATTTCCTGCCAAAGACACATAATCTGAATGGTGGGGACAGATTAAACAAAGTCAAATCAGTGGTCATTTGACAAAATAACTGGCTTTAAACCTTCAAAAGTGTCACAGTCATGATAGATAAGGAAAGATTTAAAAACTATTGCAGATAGAAAGAGACTAAAGAAAAGTGGCAATAATGGTAACATTGTTCTAGACCTGGTCCTGTTGTTGTAAAGGACATAGCTGGACCAATTCAGAAAACCTGAATGGGGTCCGAGGGTTAGGTGATAGTATTGTATCAGTGTTAATTTCCTGATTTTGATGGTGACATTTTTGTTATGTTGGAGAATGTTCTTGTTTGTGAAAAATACACATTAAAGCATTTGGAGGTGAGAAAAAGTGGAAGGTGTGAGAAGAAGAAACAGAAAGTACACAAAACAACTATTTGGAAGAGTCAGGGTGCTTGGAGCTGGTTCACTGGGATGACCTAGAGAGATGGCATGGAAAGGGAGGTGGGGGAGGATTCAGGATGGGGAACTCATGTACACCCGTGGTGGATTCATGTTGATGTTTGGCAAAACCAATACAGTGTTGTAAAGTAAAATAAAGTAAAATTAAAAAAATAAAAAATTAAAGAAAAAAGGAAGCAGAGTAGGAGAGCTATATGAGGGCATGGTCTTAGTTTTTGTCTCTTTTTTAACACATGAATAATGTTGCAGGATGTATGTTTGTGAATGAGACAGATGTAGAGGAAAGAGAAAATGATAGTGCAGGAGAGGATATAATTTCAGAAGCAATGTACTTAACTAAGAAATGGCATGAGATCAATGCACAAATGAAGAACCTTATCTTAGGAGCAAGGACCAGTGGAACAGAGAAGGCAGAGTACAGGCTGATAGCTTATGATGCAAAGATGAGATAATTATAGGCAATTATCGATTTTCCCAGTGAAATTATCGAATTTCCTAGCTGAGAATGTGGAAAGGAAAGATGGTACTGGAGGTTTCATGAGAAAGAGGAAGTGAGAAATAGTCATTGTGAAGAGTAGGGGAATGAATAGAGCAGGAAAATGTAATGGGATCAAAAGGTAACCTGAAGGCCCTCATGAGGTTTGTGATCAAAAGCTTGAAGGTGAGACCAAACAGTGCAAATGCCACAACGTGCTTTTCATACCTTCTCTTCCCACACAAGTCAGGTCTTCAAAGCATTTCTGTTCTTTTAAGTAGTTTTGAAATAATGTCTGGGCTTCTAGTCTCTTGGCTACTTCTTTGTTGAGGTAGAGTGGGAGCTCTGTATTACAAGAGGATTAGCAGCATCTTTGGCCTCTGTCTACTAGATACTAGTAGCAGTTCCCCAATTCCCCCCAACAGTTGTGACATCCAAAAATGTCTCCAAACATTGTCAAATGTCCCTTCGGTGAGGACGAGTCAAAATTGACACCAGTTGAGAATCATGTCGTAGAGTAATTGTTTTTTAATTAGTAAAAGTTGTGTATCTATAAGTTTTGGCATATGTCTACTTGTATATAAACAAACTTATCTTTAAATCTTAGTGAAATTTTGGCTGTAAGTTTAATTGATTTTTATAAATTTAAATCATTTTAAGTAAGCTGTCATACTCTAGTATGATAGCAGCCCCTAGAAAGACTTTTATTGACTTGAAATGAGTGTGTGAGTCCTTAGTCTCTTCAGTTGTGACTCTTTGTGACCCTGTGGACTGTAGCCCTTCAGGCTCCTCTGTCCATGGGATTCTCCAGGTAAGAATACTGGAGTGGGTCTCCATGCCCTCTCCCAGGGATCTTCTGAACCAGGGATCTAACCCTGGTCTCCTGCATTGCATATGTGATATGTTTATGAGAATGAAAAAAATTCTTAAGTTCAGTTAAAGTCTAAAGGTTCTGTAAAACTATAGTCAGTATTGGTCATTCCAAATTAGTAAAAGTAACTAATTAAACATTTATATGTATAGTTACATATGTTCATTTATTGTTGTTGTTTAGCTGCTAAGTCATGTTCGACTATTTTGTGACCTCCATGGGGTGCCATTATCTTCTCCAGAGTATCTTCCTACCCAGGGATTGAACCTGTGTCTCCTGCATTGGCAGGCAGATTCTTTACCACTGAGTCACCAGGGAAGCCCTATGTTCTATTACTTTCCATAAAAACTCCTATCAGATAGGTGGTATTTTCCCTTACCTTGAGTTAAGTTCCCTTACTTTGAGTTAACTCATCTCCCTTACAGATGAGTTAAGTTCAATTCAGTCGCTCAATTGTGTCTGACTCTGTGATTCCATGGACTGCAGCACACCAGGCTTCCCTGTCCATCACCAACTCCTGGAGTTTCCTCAAACTCAGGTCCATCAAGTCGGTGATGCCATCCAACCATTTCATCCTCTGTCATCCCCTTTTCCTCCTGCCTTCAGTCTTTCCCAGCATCAGGGTCTTTTCAGATTAGTCAGTTCTTCACATCAGATGGCCAAAGTATTGGAGTTTCAACTTCAGCATCAGGCCTTCCAGTGAATATTCAGGACTGATTTCCTTTAGGATGAACTGGTTGGATCTCCTTGCAGTCCAAGGGACTCTCGAGTCTTCTCCAACACCACAGTTCCAAAGCATCAATTCTTCAGTGCTCAGCTTTCTTTATAGTCCAGCTCTCACACCCGTTCATGACTACTGGAAAAACCATATCTTTGACTAGATGGACCTTTGTCGGACACAGAGATTAAGTAGTTTAGGCAAGATCCAAGAGTCAGTAAGAGGTGGGATTGAGATTCAAACCCAGATGTTCTGTCTTCAGGATCTGAACTCTAGACTAGTCTGTTATTCTGTCTCCAAACACTGCTGGTGGCAAATGTTCAATCCTGGATTAACCTCCATCTGCCAACCAGGTCTAAAGTAAACAGGTATATATAACTAGAAAAAAATATACACTACGATATATCAGCTGAACAAAGTATTTGGAAAGTAAATCTACCATAAAAATGTAATGTTAACTGGGTTCCAGAGTCAGATATTAGGGAGTTTAAAAAAATCATAAACAATACTATTCTCTTGTACACCTCTTGATAACTGAGAAAGAGTTGTGTGTTGTTTGCTTTTGTTCTGAAGGTTTCTTTCAACAAGGAAAAAGGTTACAATGCTGAAATCATGTGTGCTATATTAAACCTACTACCCTATCCTAGTTTTAGTTGTGTACATTTTCCAGAATCTCAAAATCTTTTCTAGGCATGGAGAAAGAATAGTTTTTTAAAAAAAGTTTAAAAATTAAAAACTTACTTTATTCAACACATATTTATTGAGCATTTACTATGCACAAACACTGTGAACTTTAAAATCACAGGACTTAGAATAAATCACGTTCTCCAAACCTAGGACTTACTATGATAGTAACTCTAAGTAACAGCACTCTGTGTCATGGCAGTTCCAGTTAAAAACCTAGGTTTTTGCCTTAGTTTCTTGCCAGTATCTTGCTTGTATTTAGTATCTTAATCTCTCTGAAGAACTGTCGCCTTATTACCCTTTCCAAGTTCGTGCCAACATTCCACTCCTGGCATCCTGCTATTCTTAGAATACCTCACTCCTTGAAGTGAGATGTTCTGGTCTTAGTAAATCTGCCAAATAGATTCCTGAACCCCATGGATCCCTTTGCTTGATTGCTCAGGAAGATTTCTATCTGGAACTTTTATGCCCAGATTGACTAGATTGGACATTCCTGTTACTAGGAATTCCTAAGTCATACTTAAGTTTATATGTACCATTGTCACCAAATCCAACTGTACATCAAAATTTCTGGACACCTTATCCCATAGATTGATTCAGTAGGTCTTGGGTGAAACCTGGAATTCACTACCTTTAAAGCCCCACAGGTACTTCTTATCTGAGAACCAGTATTTGGCAGTTTTTGCTTTGAACTGTTGATTCTCAAATGTTGGTCACATAACAAATTTTTCACTAATACTGCAAAAAATGAGAGAAATAAGTACTACTTGGTGATTTAAAAAATGAGCTATTAATTATCCTAATCTAAAGGGCTGTCCTATTCTAAGATTATTTCTTTTCTTCTTGTTTAGTCGCTCAGTCATGTCCCACTCTCTTGTAACCCCATGGACTGTAGCCTCAGACTCCTGTGTCCTTGGGTTTTCCCAGACTAGAATGTCTTGCAAGTGAAAGTGTTAATCGCTCAATTGTGTCCAACTCTTTGCCACCCCAGGAACTGTAGCCTACCAGGCTTCTCTCTCCATGGAATTCTCCAGGCACGAATACTGGAGTGGGTAGCCATTTCCTTCTCCAGGGGATCTTCCTGACCCAGGGATTGAGCTTGGATCTCCTGCATTGCAGGCAGATTCTTTACCGTCTAAGCCATCAAGGAAGCCCATATGGGGGCTGTACTGACAGTTTCTTTGATAAAACGATGGTGTGTAGAGGCAGTAATTTACATATTTTATTTGTTAAACGTGTTGAAACAAACACAAAGTTGATAATTGTTTGTTATCCCCAATATCTAATTTGAAATTACACTGGTCGTGAAATTCAAACGTTCAGGAGCCCCTTGTCTTCAAGTGACACACCCGTGAAGTTTCCCCAAGGGCCAATTTCTCCAGCTTCACTTGGCTGTTCACTCTTCCTGCTTTCTACCCCAGATATCCTCAGAATTATGCCCCGTACTTTGTAACCTGGATACTTGGTAAGTGCCTCTACTTTGGGGCATTCAAGTTCTTCTAGCTGTGAGAACATCATGTTAAAAAATTGTATACAGGTAATTAATTTTTTATTGATAATAATCAACATTAGACTGTTAAGTCAAATGAGTTTTTAGTAATTTAAAAATGCAGTAATAAATAACCAACGAGGATTTACTGGGTAAAAAAAAAAAACAAAAACAACCCCCCCACCAAAAACAATAGTAACAAAAAAAAGGTGGAAAGAATGCTATCAACTGGATTCACAGAAAAATGAGAGACTCAATACTGTTCAATGCTGTTTCAAGAATTAGTGTTATGTTTAAGGCCCAAATCCATGCTAAGATTTAGATATTGCATCTTTCAGCTGTTATTTTAGCAATTTTATGAAACAGTCTGCCTTTTCCAATCCAGGTGGGCACAAATATTACATTCAGAATTTTCTTAGAATGCTTAGATTTATGTAGCCATTTCCAGAAATTTCAAAAATAATATTTCTTCCAAGGGGAAGTTTAATTTTGACTCAGATTTTCTTAATTCATGCAGTCATGATGACAGGAAAGATGCTTAGTGGTGATTCAGACAATCCTGAGGTTTGCTTTCCAAAAGTCAGCTGTTGATTCATTCATCAAAATTTGTAACTTTGCAAAATCTTACTTTTCCTCTAGAGCACTGCAGTTCTTGACAGTTTGATTTTACTGAACTCAGGACAGTTTAACAAGGAGAAATGAGTAAACCTCTAGTAGCCACTTGCTCCATGCACATACCAACCTGAGTTTAGATACTTTGGACACATCAGTAATGCCTTTGTCTTTTTCCTGCAGTGTCAAATGGAAAGACTCCCAACTCTGTACCCCTCATAAATCACTTAACCTCTGAGAACTCATTTTTCTCTATATAAAATAAGGATAACAGAGTTGTGGATGAGATAATGCATATAAAGTTTCTTCACACTTTGGACACTGGAGTGTACTCCTTTCAGATGTCTTTATACTTTCTTAGATGATCCTAGGGACACTTTATAGTTTGGGTCTCCAGGATCTTTTAATTCTAAAACCTGCTAATTGAAAGAAATAGCTTATTAAATGTCTTCAACAGGTTTATGCCTAATTAAGTTTCCAGACTGTGTTTCAGATCTTCCAATTAGCACAAGAGCAAATAATGCCTGTGGTAGAATTGGGGGGATGGGGAAACCCCCATAATCTTTATCACTTCTTCCAGTGCATGGTATTATTAATCCTGTGTTGCCATGGAAGCCCTTCAGATAAACACCACAGTGGAAGAAGTGCATAACTAGCAAACAGCTGAAACTTTCCTCCTTTTGTTGTAGGTATCCCTCCATATTGTGAAACAAACGTCTTAATTTCTTTATAAGCACTTAGATAGGTCTCAGAGGTCAGTGTTGCTGTTTTTTTTTTTCCTTTTGGCTAAAAAAAAATCTCAGGCAACTATTGGTTGGGTTCTATTCCAGAATATTTTTACTAAAAAAACAATTCCGACCCATCTTTATTACCACAACCAGCCAATCAATAGTCATTTGGTATTAACAGCATTGAAAAAGCAAGAGTTCCAGAAAAACATCTATTTCTGTTTTATTCACTATACCAAAACCTTTTAAAGCAGAAGTTTTTCTGGAACTCTCTTGCTTTTTCGATGATCCAGTGGATGTTGGCAATTTGATCTCTGGTTCCTCTGCCCTTTCTAAATCCAGCTTGAACATTTGGAAGTTCATGGTTCATGAACTGTTGAAGCCTGGCTTGGAGAATTTTGAGCATTATTTTGCTAGCGTGTGAGATGAGTGCAATTGTGTGGTCGTTTGAGCATTCTTTGGCATTGCCTTTCTTTGGGATTGGAATGAAAACTGACCTTTTCCAGTTCTGTGGCCACTGCTGAATTTTCCAAATTTGCTGGCATATGGAGTGGGGCACTTTCACAGCAGCATCTTTTAGGATTTGAAGTAGCTCAACTGAAATTCCATCACCTCCACTAACTTTGTTCGTAGTGATGCTTCCTAAAATTATGTATTCATGCAAAGTACTATGCACAGTACTAGTAGCAGTAACTCTACCTGCTCACAAGCTAGTTTTTGAGGGTGAAATAAGAATCACATAGAATTGATATGTAGCCATGTAAAATTAAAATAGTATTGTTAACAGAGCTTCCCTGGTGGCTCAGATGGTAAAGTGTCTGCCTGCAGTGAGGAAGACCTGGGTTCAATCCCTGGATTGGGAAGATCCCCCGGAGAAAGAAATGGCAACCCACTCCAGTACTGTTGCCTGGAAAATCCTATGGACAGAGGAGCCTGGTAGGCTACAGCCCATGGGGTCACAAAGAGTTGAACATGGCTGAGTGACTTCACTTTACTTTACTTTTACTTTATTAATAGTGCCTAGTTTACGTTAATGTGTGAGAGAATTCACTTACTTGACCATTTCCCCTTTACTCAGTGCCTCTCACCAATTTTATAATCACATTACGTAGAAGAAAGAATGAAGAACAGCTAAGTTATGTACATATTTTCTGAATATTCTTCTTTTGCATCTTAGAGACTCTTCTGATTAGATTGATGTGGAGTATTTTCCTATCTCATATATAAAAATCTATTTTAATACTAACATTAGTTTTAATTTATTCTAAATATTAAGATTTTCTGATATTTATTATGAAAATAAACTCAGGAAATTTCTTTCTGGGCCAGCTCAGCTTCTTCCAAAAATTACTAGAGCATATAAAGATATAACTACATTAAATCAGTATTTTGACCATAGTTAGTACTAAGAGTGGGTTTCCTTGGTGGCTCAAATGGTAAAGAATCTGCCTTCAGTGCAAGAGACCCAGATTTGATCCCTGGATCAGGAAGATCCCCTGGAGATAGTAAGAGTAGTATGAGGTCACTCTTTGCAGTTGTTCCTATAAATACGCCAACAAATAATTATCTTTTCAGAGAGATTTGGGCTTCCCTTGTGGCTCAGCTGGTAAAGAATCCGCCTGCAATGTAGGAGACCTGCAATGTAGGAGACCCTGGGTTGGGAAGATCCCTTGGAAAAGGGAAAAGCTACCCATTCCAGTATTCTGGCCTGGAGAATTCCATGGGGGTCGCAAAGAGTCGGATACGACTGAGCGACTTTCACTTCACTTCACTTTAGATAGATTAAAGCCAGGAAGTCCATTTGCTCCCTAGATAATAAATAAATATAGTCCTAAGAGCATTTACTTAACTATACTGATTTGAAGGAGCATAACAGGAAAAAGTAATTAAGACATTTGGATCCTTTATTCAACTCTACTCCTCAGCTCTGTTACGTTGGGCAAATAGTTTACTCTTTTGGATATAGTTTCCTCATATGTAAATAAAGAGGTTGATTTTTGAAGTCCCTGCTAGCCAGGAGGGCCTGTGATTAGATTTCAATTTACATTGCATTCATGGGGTAGATTAAGAGGAATAGGAAAGAGATTAGAGTGAACAGGAAAATGAGCCTGAGGGGAAGAAAGCCAAGAAGTCAAAGAGAGAAAGTATAAATGGATACTTAGCACTGTTCTAGTGAATTTTCATGTTAAAAATATGAATTTGTTGTTATTCAGTTGCCTAGTCGTGTCCTACTTTTCGAAACGCCATGAATTGCAGCCCACCAGGCTGCCCTGCCTTCACTATCTCCCAGACTTTGCTCAAACTCATATCCTTGCTAGCTAACCATCTCATCCTTTGTTGCCGTCTTCTCCTTTTGCTTTCAGTCTTTCCCAACATCAGGCTCTTTTCCAGTGAGTCACCTCTTCACATCAGGTGGCCAAAGTATTGCAGCTTCGTCATCAGTCCTTCCTATGAATATTCAGAGTTGATTTCCTTTAGGATTAATTAGTTTGATCTCCTTGTATCCAAGGAACACTCAAGAGTCATCTCCACCACCACAGTTCCAAAGCGTCAATTCTTTGCTCTCAGTCTTCTTTCTGGTCCAACTCTGAAATCTGTATATCAGTCAGTCAGTTCAGTTGCTCAGTTGTGTCTGACTCTTTGCTACCCCATGGACTGCAGCACGCCAGGCCTCCCTGTCCATCATCAACTCCCAGAGTTTACTCAAATTCCTGTCCTTTGAGTTGGTGATGCCTGTACATGACTACTGGAAAAACCATAACTTTGACTATATGGACCTTTGTTGGCAAAGGGATGTCTCTGCTTTTTAATATGCTGTCTAGGCTTATCATATCATAGCTTTCTTTTCTTATCATAGCTTTTCTTCCTAGGAGCATCTTTTTAATTTCATGGCTGCAGTCACTGTCCACAGTAATTTTGGGGCCTGAGAAAATAAAATCTGTCATCCTTCTACTTTTTCCCCATCTATTTGCCATGAAATGATGGGAGCACATGCCATGATCTTCGTTCTTTGAATGCTGAGTTTTATGCCAGCTCTCTCTTCTTTCACCTTAATCAATATGTTCTTTTTTACTTTCTGCCATTAGAGAGCTATCATCTGCATATCTGAGGTTGTTGATATTTGTCCTGGCAACTTTGGTTCCAGCTTGTGATTCATCCAGCCCAGCTTTTCACATGATGTACTCTGCATATAAGTAAGAAGGTTGACGATATACAGCCTTCTTGAAGCACTCTTCACCCAGTTTTGAACCCGTCAGTTTTTCCATGTCCGGTTCTAACTGTTGCTTCTTGGCCTGCATACAGATTTGTCAGGAAACAGTTAAGGTGGTCTGCTATTCCCATCTCTTTAAGAATTTTCCACAGTTTGTTGTGATCCACGCAGTCGGAGGCTTTAGTGTGGTCAGTGAAACAGAAGTAGGTGTTTTTCTGGAATTCCCTCACTTTCTTCATGATCCAATGAATGTTGACAATTTGATCTCTGTCTCCTCAGCCTTTTCTAACTCCAACTTGTACATCTAGAAGTTCTTGGTTTATGTACTGATGAAGCCTACCTTGAAGGATTTTGAACATTACCTTTTTGAGCATGTGAAATGAGTGCAATTGTATGATTGTCTGAACATTCTTTGGCATTGCCTTTCTTTGGGTTCGGAGTGAAAACTAACCTTTTTCAGTCCTGAAGTTACTGCTGAGTTTTCCAAATTTGCTGACATATTGAATGCAGAACTTTAATAGCATCATCTTCTAGGATTTGAAATAGCTCAGCTGGACTTCCATCACCTCCACTAGCTTTGTTCGTAGTTCAGTTCAGTTGGGTCTGACTCTTTGTGACCCCATGAATCACAGCACGCCAGGCCTCCCTGTCCATCACCAACTCCCGGAGTTCACTCAAACTCATGTCCATCGAGTCATGATGCCATCCAGCCATCTCATCCTCGGTCGTCCCCTTCTCCTCCTGCCCTCAGTCTTTCCCAGCATCAGGATCTTTTCCAATGAGTCAACTCTTCACATGAGGTGGCCAAAATATTGAAGTTTCAGCTTCAACCTCAGTCCTTCCAATGAAAACCCAGAAATCATCTCCTTTAGGATGGACTGGTTGGATCTCCTTGCTGTCCAAGGGACTCTCAAGAGTCTTCTCCAACACCACAGTTCAAAAGCATCAGTTCTTCAGCGCTCAGCCTTCACAGTCCAGCTCTCACATCCATACATGACCACTGTTAAAACCATAGCCTTGACATTGCAGGTGGATTCTTTACCAGCTGAGCCACAAGGGAAGCCCAAGAATACTGGAGTGGATAGCCTGTCCTTTCTTCAGCTGATTTTCCCAACCCAGGAATTGAACCAGGGTCTCCTGCATTGCAGGCAGATTCCTTACCAACTGAGCTATCAGGGAAGTCCCTTAATTTTTATTTTTAACACTTTATTGAAGTATAACCAAATTACAGTGTTGTGTTAATTTCTGCTGTATAGGACAGTGGTTTATATATATATGTATTTATGACTGAAAGATCCCAGGAAAGTGGAAGTGTTAGTTGCTTAGTTGTATCCAACTCTTTGGGACCCCTGGACCATAGCCCACCAGGCTCCTCTGTCTGTGAGGATTCTCCGGGCAAGAATACTGGAGTAGGTTACCATTCTCTTCTCCAGGGATCTTCCTGACCCAGGGATTGAATGTGGGTCTCCTGCATTGCAGGTGGGTTCTTTACCGTCTGAGCCACCAGGGAAGCCCTTGTGGAATATATGTAAATATATATATATACACACACAGATACATATATATATGTGTATATATATTTTTTACCATTACAGTTTATCACAGGATATTGAACATAGTTCCATGTGCTATATGCAGTAGGTCTTTATTGGTTATTTATCCTATTTTATAATAGTTTGCAAGACTATTTCTGCTCTTGATTCTCTGTTTTGCTAATCATATCCACTGGTCTCAGTACAAAGGATGAATTGTCAGCTTCAGGGGTAAGATACTGCATTATTGGTGTGAGGACAGAGGGAAAGTGGCAGGAAGTGGCCAGGATAGTAGGTAGCAAGGACAAGAATGAAAGTAGATCACCAGAGAATCTGAACCAGGGCAAAAGAGTATCACTAAATAAAACTAGATTTAAAACTGTTTATCCTAAACTGTAGTCCGTACTTTACCGTTAAGTAGTCACTGAATTACCCTGGGCTCAAGTTTGAGATTTAGAAAGCAGTACTGAACATACAGAGGCTAATGTGATACAGAAATGAAAATCTGTAGGATCCCCAAAGTACGAATGAAGGGACAGGTAGGAAATTGGCTCATCAATATGGATGCTATTGTAATATCAGAAAATATATAATTAAACAGGGATTATGTTAGATAATATACAGGTATAAAGTTTGTGTCAGACCTTGACTCACAGAACAGATACATTCTAATAGTATGTAAGTTTATTTTGGATCTGTGAAATCGGTTTAATTGTGCTAAGAACGCATACTGTTTTAAAGGACACCTTACAGAGCAATTATACTGTAATTAATTTTTTAATAAATACAATATTCTTTATTGAGTTTACTTGAAGACATAAAGTTCAGATATACGAATATGACCACAGTTGTTAACATCATTACTGTATTTAATATTATTGTGGGAACACTAGCCAATGAAATCAAAGAGAAATTGTGATTACTTGAGTAATAACTCTTCTTCTCACTAAGTATATTTTTACTCACATTGTACCTCTAGTTCCAAGCTCAACATTGCTCAGTTAGTGAGTTAAATGAATGAATAATGATAGCCACCAGTTCTGAGCACTGTGTTGAATGTTTTATTTACATTTTGTTTCATGTTCTCACTTCAGAGTCGTGTAATTACTTCAGAGTCATCTAATTACTCAGAGATCAAAGCTAGTCAATGATACTGGGCTAGGTGGGAGATACAGAGATTTATAAAAAGATCCTGCACTTAGAGTTTATAGTCTTCTAGAAGCTGAATAAATGCTTTAACCAAACATAGAAAACATTGACATACTATTTGTGCATAGTTAATAGCAGTAGTGATGTTTGGGCTGATATATCATATGCTGTTTTAATGCAGTGATATAGCACTCTTTTTATTGATATAAAGCAATTCTTTTTTTTTTTTGAGTTAAAAAAATCTGAGTCATTTTTTATGGTGAAATGTTCCCATTAGTTGTACCCTTTACATTAGAATTTCAGGTTGAGCAAGGGTCACTCTTCTGTAACTCCATAATTTTCAAGAGGAAGAAGAAAATAATTGATAAAGCATAGCTCTGTGGCAAGAATAATTCTAATTTAATTCAAAGACTTTCTAAATAAATAGAACAGTTCATGTGGTTGCAGAGTCGGACACAGCAACTTAAGTACTGAAAATGATGTCATAGCTTTTGGAACTTCCATCTCTGCATGATGAAATAAAGGAGATAAAACCATACCACAAATGCTTTTTATAAGTAAAAACTGTGGCTCTCTATAAGTAAAAAAGATTTTAGTCCTTTAAAAAAAAAAAAGACTGTTCAAAAGGTTTTCAAACTCGTAAGTTATGTAGGAGATGAGATAATTTGAAGAATAAAACATCAGAAGAAAATATGTAGTGTTAGCATGTAGCTTTCTCCTCACCACTCTTCAGATAGAAAATATATCAGTACCTGGAAAACTTCACATAAGAATATGCACAATAAAATGATGCCATTGGATCTTTCACTGAAAGATCATGTTTAAAAAGGTCAAATTTTGTTTTCATTTTTATAATTGCTGGTCACTAGTGTATGTGCTGTTTATTTCATTTTAGAGTATTTTTATTATATATGCTGAATGGTCTCAATGGACATGAGTTTGAGCAAGCTCTGGAAGATGGTGAAGGACAGGGAAGCCTGGTGTGCTGCAGTAGGCCTGAGAAAATAAAATCTGTCATCCTTCTACTTTTTCCCCATCTATTTGCCATGAAATGATGGGAGCACATGCCATGATCTTCGTTCTTTGAATGCTGAGTTTTATGCCAGCTCTCTCTTCTTTCACCTTAATCAATATGTTCTTTTTTACTTTCTGCCATTAGAGAGCTATCATCTGCATATCTGAGGTTGTTGATATTTGTCCTGGCAACTTTGGTTCCAGCTTGTGATTCATCCAGCCCAGCTTTTCACATGATGTACTCTGCATATAAGTAAGAAGGTTGACGATATACAGCCTTCTTGAAGCACTCTTCACCCAGTTTTGAACCCGTCAGTTTTTCCATGTCCGGTTCTAACTGTTGCTTCTTGGCCTGCATACAGATTTGTCAGGAAACAGTTAAGGTGGTCTGCTATTCCCATCTCTTTAAGAATTTTCCACAGTTTGTTGTGATCCACGCAGTCGGAGGCTTTAGTGTGGTCAGTGAAACAGAAGTAGGTGTTTTTCTGGAATTCCCTCACTTTCTTCGTGATCCAATGAATGTTGACAATTTGATCTCTGTCTCCTCAGCCTTTTCTAACTCCAACTTGTACATCTAGAAGTTCTTGGTTTATGTACTGATGAAGCCTACCTTGAAGGATTTTGAACATTACCTTTTTGAGCATGTGAAATGAGTGCAATTGTATGATTGTCTGAACATTCTTTGGCATTGCCTTTCTTTGGGTTCGGAGTGAAAACTAACCTTTTTCAGTCCTGAAGTTACTGCTGAGTTTTCCAAATTTGCTGACATATTGAATGCAGAACTTTAATAGCATCATCTTCTAGGATTTGAAATAGCTCAGCTGGACTTCCATCACCTCCACTAGCTTTGTTCGTAGTTCAGTTCAGTTGGGTCTGACTCTTTGTGACCCCATGAATCACAGCACGCCAGGCCTCCCTGTCCATCACCAACTCCCGGAGTTCACTCAAACTCATGTCCATCGAGTCATGATGCCATCCAGCCATCTCATCCTCGGTCGTCCCCTTCTCCTCCTGCCCTCAGTCTTTCCCAGCATCAGGATCTTTTCCAATGAGTCAACTCTTCACATGAGGTGGCCAAAATATTGAAGTTTCAGCTTCAACCTCAGTCCTTCCAATGAAAACCCAGAAATCATCTCCTTTAGGATGGACTGGTTGGATCTCCTTGCTGTCCAAGGGACTCTCAAGAGTCTTCTCCAACACCACAGTTCAAAAACATCAGTTCTTCAGCGCTCAGCCTTCACAGTCCAGCTCTCACATCCATACATGACCACTGTTAAAACCATAGCCTTGACATTGCAGGTGGATTCTTTACCAGCTGAGCCACAAGGGAAGCCCAAGAATACTGGAGTGGATAGCCTGTCCTTTCTTCAGCTGATTTTCCCAACCCAGGAATTGAACCAGGGTCTCCTGCATTGCAGGCAGATTCCTTACCAACTGAGCTATCAGGGAAGTCCCTTAATTTTTATTTTTAACACTTTATTGAAGTATAACCAAATTACAGTGTTGTGTTAATTTCTGCTGTATAGGACAGTGGTTTATATATATATGTATTTATGACTGAAAGATCCCAGGAAAGTGGAAGTGTTAGTTGCTTAGTTGTATCCAACTCTTTGGGACCCCTGGACCATAGCCCACCAGGCTCCTCTGTCCGTGAGGATTCTGCGGGCAAGAATACTGGAGTAGGTTACCATTCTCTTCTCCAGGGATCTTCCTGACCCAGGGATTGAATGTGGGTCTCCTGCATTGCAGGTGGGTTCTTTACCGTCTGAGCCACCAGGGAAGCCCTTGTGGAATATATGTAAATATATATATATACACACACAGATACATATATATATGTGTATATATATTTTTTACCATTACAGTTTATCACAGGATATTGAACATAGTTCCATGTGCTATATGCAGTAGGTCTTTATTGGTTATTTATCCTATTTTATAATAGTTTGCAAGACTATTTCTGCTCTTGATTCTCTGTTTTGCTAATCATATCCACTGGTCTCAGTACAAAGGATGAATTGTCAGCTTCAGGGGTAAGATACTGCATTATTGGTGTGAGGACAGAGGGAAAGTGGCAGGAAGTGGCCAGGATAGTAGGTAGCAAGGACAAGAATGAAAGTAGATCACCAGAGAATCTGAACCAGGGCAAAAGAGTATCACTAAATAAAACTAGATTTAAAACTGTTTATCCTAAACTGTAGTCCGTACTTTACCGTTAAGTAGTCACTGAATTACCCTGGGCTCAAGTTTGAGATTTAGAAAGCAGTACTGAACATACAGAGGCTAATGTGATACAGAAATGAAAATCTGTAGGATCCCCAAAGTACGAATGAAGGGACAGGTAGGAAATTGGCTCATCAATATGGATGCTATTGTAATATCAGAAAATATATAATTAAACAGGGATTATGTTAGATAATATACAGGTATAAAGTTTGTGTCAGACCTTGACTCACAGAACAGATACATTCTAATAGTATGTAAGTTTATTTTGGATCTGTGAAATCGGTTTAATTGTGCTAAGAACGCATACTGTTTTAAAGGACACCTTACAGAGCAATTATACTGTAATTAATTTTTTAATAAATACAATATTCTTTATTGAGTTTACTTGAAGACATAAAGTTCAGATATACGAATATGACCACAGTTGTTAACATCATTACTGTATTTAATATTATTGTGGGAACACTAGCCAATGAAATCAAAGAGAAATTGTGATTACTTGAGTAATAACTCTTCTTCTCACTAAGTATATTTTTACTCACATTGTACCTCTAGTTCCAAGCTCAACATTGCTCAGTTAGTGAGTTAAATGAATGAATAATGATAGCCACCAGTTCTGAGCACTGTGTTGAATGTTTTATTTACATTTTGTTTCATGTTCTCACTTCAGAGTCGTGTAATTACTTCAGAGTCATCTAATTACTCAGAGATCAAAGCTAGTCAATGATACTGGGCTAGGTGGGAGATACAGAGATTTATAAAAAGATCCTGCACTTAGAGTTTATAGTCTTCTAGAAGCTGAATAAATGCTTTAACCAAACATAGAAAACATTGACATACTATTTGTGCATAGTTAATAGCAGTAGTGATGTTTGGGCTGATATATCATATGCTGTTTTAATGCAGTGATATAGCACTCTTTTTATTGATATAAAGCAATTCTTTTTTTTTTTTGAGTTAAAAAAATCTGAGTCATTTTTTATGGTGAAATGTTCCCATTAGTTGTACCCTTTACATTAGAATTTCAGGTTGAGCAAGGGTCACTCTTCTGTAACTCCATAATTTTCAAGAGGAAGAAGAAAATAATTGATAAAGCATAGCTCTGTGGCAAGAATAATTCTAATTTAATTCAAAGACTTTCTAAATAAATAGAACAGTTCATGTGGTTGCAGAGTCGGACACAGCAACTTAAGTACTGAAAATGATGTCATAGCTTTTGGAACTTCCATCTCTGCATGATGAAATAAAGGAGATAAAACCATACCACAAATGCTTTTTATAAGTAAAAACTGTGGCTCTCTATAAGTAAAAAAGATTTTAGTCCTTTAAAAAAAAAAAAGACTGTTCAAAAGGTTTTCAAACTCGTAAGTTATGTAGGAGATGAGATAATTTGAAGAATAAAACATCAGAAGAAAATATGTAGTGTTAGCATGTAGCTTTCTCCTCACCACTCTTCAGATAGAAAATATATCAGTACCTGGAAAACTTCACATAAGAATATGCACAATAAAATGATGCCATTGGATCTTTCACTGAAAGATCATGTTTAAAAAGGTCAAATTTTGTTTTCATTTTTATAATTGCTGGTCACTAGTGTATGAGCTGTTTATTTCATTTTAGAGTATTTTTATTATATATGCTGAATGGTCTCAATGGACATGAGTTTGAGCAAGCTCTGGAAGATGGTGAAGGACAGGGAAGCCTGGTGTGCTGCAGTCCATGAGGTTGCAAAGAGTCAGAAACAATTGAGCGACTGAACCACAACAAAATGCTAGTTTATGTTAAAATAACCATGTATGTTTCACATCTTATAAATTTATGTTTGTAGTTGCCATTTTGTAGTAAATTTTATATTTACAGAAATGTGTTTATGATCTATATTTTAAATGATTTAGTTTTACTTATTTCTTTTTAAAGAAATTGCTGGATTCCAAACACTTTAAAATACTGTAATTAAAACTGTTATTTTAATATTAAATGAAGTAAATGCCCAAATAAAGAAATACTGGTATTAAAATTAATATTTTAGTATTGAATTAAATACTGAAAATAAATACTTTTGTAGTAAAAATTGCACATATTCATTGCATATATACTCTTTGCATGTATGGTTGTAGTGGTTCAGTTGCTAAGTTGTGTTTGACTCTTTGCGACCCCATGGACTGCAGCACGCCAGGTTTCCCTGCCCTTTACTGTCTCTTGGAGTTTATTCAAACTCATGTCTGTTCAGTTGGTGATACCATCCAACCATTTCATCCTCTGTTGCCCACTTCTCCTCCTTCCGTCATCACAGCATCAGGGTCTTTTCCAGTGACTCTGCTCTTTGCATCAGGTGGCCAAAGTATTGGAGCTTCAGCATCAGTGCTTCTAGTGACTATTCAGGGTTGATTTCCTTTGGGATTGACTGGTTTAATTTCCTTGCTGTTCAAGGGAGACTCAAGAGTCTTTTCCAGCACCACATGTTGAAAGCATCCGTTCTTTCACGCTCAGCCTTCTTTATGGTCCAGCTCTCAAATTTGTACAAAACTGCTGGATAAACAATAGCTTTGACTATACAGAACTTGGCTGGCAAAATGATGTCTCTGCTTTTCATTTTGCTTTCTAGGTTTGTCATAGTTTTTCTTCCAAGGAGCAGGTATCTCTTAATTTCATGACTGTAGTCATGTCTGCAGTGATTTTTGAGCCCAGGAAAATAAAACCTGCCACTGTTTTCACTTTTTCCCCATCTATTTGCCATGAAGTGATAGAAAAGATGCCATGATCTTCTGTTTTTGAATGTTGAGTTTTAATCCAGTTTTTCCACTGTCCTCTTTCACTTTCATCAAGAGGCTCTTGTTCCTCTTTACTTTCTGCCATTAGAGTGTCGCCAATCTGCATATCTGAGGTTATTGATGTTTCTCCCAGGATTCTTGATTCCAGCTTGTTACCCAGCCCGGCATTTTGCATGATATGCTCTGCATGGAATTTGAATAAGCAGGGTGACAGTATATAGCCTTCATGTACTCCTTTCCAAATTTTGAACCATTTTGTTGTTCCATGTCTAGTTCTAACTGTTGCTTCTTGACTTGCATACAGGTTTCTCAGGAGATAGGTAAGGTGGTCTAGTATTCCCATATCTTCAAGAATTCTCCACAGTTTGTTGTGATCCACACACTCAAAGGCTTTGGTGTAGTTAGTGAAACAGAATAGATGTTTTTCTGGAATTCCCTTGCTTTTTCTATGATCCAACAGATGTTGACAATTTGATCTCTGGTTCCTCTGCCTTTTCTAAACCCAGCTGTACATATAGAAGGTCTCTGTTTAATACTGCTGAAGCCCAAGTTGAAGGATTTTGAGCATTATCTTGCTAGCATGTGAAAAGAGTATAATTGTATGGTAGTTTGAACATTCTTTGGCATTGCCCTTCTTTGGGATTGGAATGAAAACTGACCTTTTCCTGTCCTGTGGCCACTGCTGAGTTTTCCAGATTTTCTGATGTATTGAGTGCAGAACTTAACAGTATCATTTTAGGATTTGAAATATCTAAGCTGAACTTCAATCACCTCCACTAGCTTTGTTCATAGTTATGTTTCTTAAGGCTCACTTGACTTCATACTCCAGGATTTCTGGCTCTAGGTGAGTGACCACACCATCATGATTATCCAGGTCATTAAGATCTTTTTTGTGTTATGTATGACATACATATACATGCACCTTTTTGTGTATGTGTATGTTTTGTAAAAAAAAAAAAAAAACACCACCACATAACTGAAAAAGTACACTTCATAAACTATGCTTTATATTTGAGTATTCAGAGAAAAGAGAATTCTAGTGAATTAAGTTATTTTAGAAGCATATGTAATAAGAATTTAAAAATTTTGTCACCTTTCTGAAAATATTTTATATGAAAAATTTTATGTGATCTGTCATTTAGAAATTTGTAGCTTGAAAATAAAAACCCTCCGAGTGACTTGTCAAAGAACTGTATAACTTGCTTTCTGTGTGCATATAGTAAAACTATTTCAGAAATTAATCAGACGGTCTTTGTTCTAATAAGTTGGTTATTTTAAAGAAAGATACTCTTAAGTATTGAACTTAAAAAGGGCATTTGCTCAGAATAGGAAGAGTTCATGCTGTTGCATCCTACATGGTTTTATATCTAGTTACTAATCCATTTTGTTCAGTAGAATTTGTAGATTGCCCACATAAGATTTCTGTGTCATATATTTGATTAACGAGTATAGAGGGAATTTGGATGATACCATACTTAGTTTTGGTAGCCACTTCTGTTATTTCTTAGAAAATGAACCGTATAGACTTAGGTGATAACCTTTCATTTTGATAGTAGCTGATTTTAACAGAAGTTTTCAGAATTACTTAATTTTCTTTCTTCCTGCTTTTGATTATATAGTTTCTTCTCCCTGGAGAAGAAGTTCCTTCTCTTGTTTTCTAGGTGTTCATATCCTACCTGTTTTTCAGGATTTACAGTTTATCTTTTTACCCATAGCATCTTGCCCAATGGTGAAAGATCTGAAAGTTTTCCCTCTTAAGAACAGGAACAACACAAGTATACCTTCTTTCATTACTTTTGTTCAGTGTAGTACTGGGAGTTTGTGCCAGATAAATTATGCAAGAAAGGAAATGAAAGATACCCAAATCTAATCAACATAAGTAAAATTATCTCTGTTCACAGGTGACATGATCTTATATGTAAGAATCACTATTCCAGAAAAAACTTTTAAAACAAATATAAACAAACTCACCAAAATTATAGGGTACAAAATCAGTACTCCCGACTCAGTTGGATTTCTACACACTAACAATGAACAATTTGAAAGAAAATTAAGAAAATAATTCGTTATAATTGCATCAAGAAGAATACTTAAGAATGAATAACTGAGGAGGTGGAAGAGTTATCCGTTAAAGACAATAAAACATTGCTGAAAGAAATTAACAAGGTACAAATAAATAGATGTGCATAGTAGCCAAAGGGCAACCCACTCCATTGCTCTTGCCTGGCAAATCTCATGGACAGAGGAGCCTGGTAGGTTACAGTCCATAGTCTCAGAGTTGGACACAGCTGAGCGACTTCACTCGCTATACTAGCTAAAGCATTTTACAGATTCAGTGCAATCTCTATCAAAATCCCCATGAAGCTTTTTTGTAGAATAGAAACATCAGTTCTAAAATTCATATGAATTCTCAAGGAATACCAACGAGCCAAGAGAATCCTGAAAAAGAAGAACATACTTTGAGAGCTGACATTTACTGATTTCAAGACTTATTACAAAGGTACAGTATGGTACTGGAATACAGACAGACATTAAAGACTGATGGAATAGCATAGAAAGCCCAGAATAAAACCTCACCTGCACGATTAAATTATTTTCAATAAAGGTGTCAGCTACTTTCAGTGGGACCTCTTCAGCTGGGAAAGCTGAATAGCCACGTGCAAAAGAATGAATATGAATCTTTACCTTAAAACATGTAAAAAATAATTGAGTCAGTGTTAACATGAATCAAGATCTAAGTGTAGAAGGTAAAATTGTAAAAAGCCTTAGAAGAAAACATGGGAAAGTTTCATGACATTAGATTTGGCATTGATTTCTTGGATGTGATACCAAAAACAGATATCAAAAGAGAAAAAAAAAAAAAAAAAAAAAACCACCACATAACTGAAAAAGTACACTTCATAAACTATGCTTTATATTTGAGTATTCAGAGAAAAGAGAATTCTAGTGAATTAAGTTATTTTAGAAGCATATGTAATAAGAATTTAAAAATTTTGTCACCTTTCTGAAAATATTTTATATGAAAAATTTTATGTGATCTGTCATTTAGAAATTTGTAGCTTGAAAATAAAAACCCTCCGAGTGACTTGTCAAAGAACTGTATAACTTGCTTTCTGTGTGCATATAGTAAAACTATTTCAGAAATTAATCAGACGGTCTTTGTTCTAATAAGTTGGTTATTTTAAAGAAAGATACTCTTAAGTATTGAACTTAAAAAGGGCATTTGCTCAGAATAGGAAGAGTTCATGCTGTTGCATCCTACATGGTTTTATATCTAGTTACTAATCCATTTTGTTCAGTAGAATTTGTAGATTGCCCACATAAGATTTCTGTGTCATATATTTGATTAACGAGTATAGAGGGAATTTGGATGATACCATACTTAGTTTTGGTAGCCACTTCTGTTATTTCTTAGAAAATGAACCGTATAGACTTAGGTGATAACCTTTCATTTTGATAGTAGCTGATTTTAACAGAAGTTTTCAGAATTACTTAATTTTCTTTCTTCCTGCTTTTGATTATATAGTTTCTTCTCCCTGGAGAAGAAGTTCCTTCTCTTGTTTTCTAGGTGTTCATATCCTACCTGTTTTTCAGGATTTACAGTTTATCTTTTTACCCATAGCATCTTGCCCAATGGTGAAAGATCTGAAAGTTTTCCCTCTTAAGAACAGGAACAACACAAGTATACCTTCTTTCATTACTTTTGTTCAGTGTAGTACTGGGAGTTTGTGCCAGATAAATTATGCAAGAAAGGAAATGAAAGATACCCAAATCTAATCAACATAAGTAAAATTATCTCTGTTCACAGGTGACATGATCTTATATGTAAGAATCACTATTCCAGAAAAAACTTTTAAAACAAATATAAACAAACTCACCAAAATTATAGGGTACAAAATCAGTACTCCCGACTCAGTTGGATTTCTACACACTAACAATGAACAATTTGAAAGAAAATTAAGAAAATAATTCGTTACAATTGCATCAAGAAGAATACTTAAGAATGAATAACTGAGGAGGTGGAAGAGTTATCCGTTAAAGACAATAAAACATTGCTGAAAGAAATTAACAAGGTACAAATAAATAGATGTGCATAGTAGCCAAAGGGCAACCCACTCCATTGCTCTTGCCTGGCAAATCTCATGGACAGAGGAGCCTGGTAGGTTACAGTCCATAGTCTCAGAGTTGGACACAGCTGAGCGACTTCACTCGCTATACTAGCTAAAGCATTTTACAGATTCAGTGCAATCTCTATCAAAATCCCCATGAAGCTTTTTTGTAGAATAGAAACATCAGTTCTAAAATTCATATGAATTCTCAAGGAATACCAACGAGCCAAGAGAATCCTGAAAAAGAAGAACATACTTTGAGAGCTGACATTTACTGATTTCAAGACTTATTACAAAGGTACAGTATGGTACTGGAATACAGACAGACATTAAAGACTGATGGAATAGCATAGAAAGCCCAGAATAAAACCTCACCTGCACGATTAAATTATTTTCAATAAAGGTGTCAGCTACTTTCAGTGGGACCTCTTCAGCTGGGAAAGCTGAATAGCCACGTGCAAAAGAATGAATATGAATCTTTACCTTAAAACATGTAAAAAATAATTGAGTCAGTGTTAACATGAATCAAGATCTAAGTGTAGAAGGTAAAATTGTAAAAAGCCTTAGAAGAAAACATGGGAAAGTTTCATGACATTAGATTTGGCATTGATTTCTTGGATGTGATACCAAAAACAGATATCAAAAGAGAAAATAGGTAAATTGGACTTCAAAATTGGACTTGATAAAAATTGAAAACTTCTGTGCATTAAAGAATGCTATCAACATAGTAAAAAGGTCCAGAGAATGGGAGAAAATACTTGCAAAAAATATATATGAAGAGGGATTAACACGCAGAATATGTAACTCTTACAACTCGGCAACAACAAACAAACCCAAACAACCCTGTGAGAAATGGGTAAAGCATTTGAATAGACATCTCTTTAAAGAAGATATACAGTTGACCAGTAAGCACATGACAGGATATTCAGTGTCACTAATCATTAGGGAAATGCAATTCTAAATTACAGTTTGACCTTAAGGGGGTAAGAAGGGCAGAAGAAAGGAAGATTGAGTAGAAGCATCTTAGGCTACAGTGAAATTCTAAAGAGAATTTGACAAGGCGGAATTTGTCAAGGAGTTTTTGGGCCAAATTCATCTGTTGGAAGGTTCCTTGGTCTCCCTCAACCAGATCTTTCTTCATACACCTGCCTTCCTTGCTGTGTGGGAACAGTTGGTGGTGGCAAGCCTGGTAGCTGGGGTGCTGGTCAGCTAGTTGCCTGTGGTTAGAAATCTTGAGAGCCATATTCTCATAACCACAGCAGCATCTTCTTATAAATTATTTCTTACTTTTTGTGCAAAATTATGATCTGCTAAATTATTGTCTTCAAAAGACATGGCTCTATTAATTAAGGACTTGGTATTCATTTATAAACCATACTTGGAGAGATTGAAGAATTGTTATATTTTTGTGTTGTTATATATATGTTATTATATATTTGATGCTTATTGATTTAAATTATGTTTGCAAAAGAGGAACAGATGCTCTTTTTTTCCTCTTCAAGTCTCTTAATACTGCTGCTGCTAAAAGTCACTCCAGTTGTGTCCGACTCTGTGCGACCCCATAGATGGCAGCCCACCAGGCTCCGTCTTCCCTGGAATTCTCCAGGCAAGAACACGGGAGTGGGTTGCATTTCCTTCTCCAATGCATGAAAGTGAAAAGTGAAAGTGAAGTTGCTCAGTTGTGTCCAACTCTTAGCGACCCCATGGACTGCAGCCTACTAGGCTCCTCCGTCCATGGGATTATCCAGGCAAGAGTACTGGAGTGGGGTGCCATTGCTTTCTCTGTCCTCTTTATACTACTATATCCTTATTTTTAATTAATGACCTTGCCTCCTATTTTACTGAAAAGAATAGAAGTGATCACAAGAGAATTTTCCACAAGCTACTACCACCAGGCTGTCTAAACGTGTGTCCATTTACTCTGCCTTCTCTTCTGTTACTGAACTGCCTGTAACTGAACTGCCTGTGGTTTTAGCAGAGATTAGTCCCTTCACTTAGGTGTGCATCTGCTTTTACCTACTCAGTGTTCATTGCTCCAATTCTTCCTTCTGTATTATCAGTTTTTCTTTTATTTGTATTATTTCTGTTAGCATATGATCATATTGTTTCTTATATCTAAAATGCACCTACATTTAACCTCACTTCTTTCTTTAGCTAATCATCCCGTATCTCTTCTCTTCTTGAAAGCAGAGTTCTTGAAAGTGGTGTCTATATACACTGTTTCTAATTTCTTTCTTCCTAATCTTTAAAAAATCCATTTTAGTCAGACTTCTGCTCTTACTAGTAGCTAGTAGCAATGCACCTACATTTAACCTCACTTCTTTCTTTAGCTAATCATCCCGTATCTCTTCTCTTCTTGAAAGCAGAGTTCTTGAAAGTGGTGTCTATATACACTGTTTCTAATTTCTTTCTTCCTAATCTTTAAAAAATCCATTTTAGTCAGACTTCTGCTCTTACTAGTAGCTAGTAGCTTGTCGCTCAGTCGTGTCCAACTCTTTGCGACCCCATGGACTGTAGCCTACCAGGCTCCTCCCTCCATGGGATTCTAAAACTATGCTCTTGTTAAGGTTGTCAGTGATCTGCATATTGCTAAATGCTGGTGGTCAGTTTTCAGTCCTCATATTACTTTGAGTAGCACTTGACTGGAAAAGGTCAGTTTTCGTGCCTATCCCAAAGAAAGGCAATGCCAAAAAATGTTCAAACTATTGCACAATTGCACTCATCTCACATGCTAGCAAAATAATGCTCAAGCCAGGCTTCAACAGTATGTGAACTGTGAACTTCCAGATGTGCAAGATGTTCAAGCTGGATTTAGAAAAAGCAGAGGAACCAGAGATCAAATTGCCAACAGCCACTGGATCATTGAAAAAACAAAGAGTTCCAGAAAAACGTCTACTGCTTTATTGAGTATGCCAAAGCCTTTGACTGTGTGGATCACAACAAACTGTGGAAAATTCTTCAAGAGATGGGAATACCAACTGATGCTGGGAAAGATTGAAGGCAGGAGAAGGGAACGACAGAGGATGAGATGGTTGGATGGCATCACCGATATGGTGGACGTGATTTGAGTAAGCTCCAGGAGATGGTGATGGACAGGGAAGCCTGGTGTACTGCAGTCCATGGGGTTGCAAAGAGTTGGACACGACTGAGAGACTGAACTGACTGACAAAGTAGATAATTTTCTCCTTGAAATAATGCATTATTCATGTGGTTTCCAAGATTCCAAACTCTTCTGGTTTTATTTTTAACCTCACTGGTCATTCCTTCTCAATGTCTTTTGCTGGTTCCTCCTCAATCCTTTGACCTCTAATTATTGTTGTGCAACAGAGGTTAATTGACATTGCATCCAGGATCATGTTTTACCATATGTCTTTGGGGAGACCACTTCTGTTGAATTCCAGGAATGTTATTTAAGCGCCTACTCAACGTGTCCACCTGGATGTCCAAGGATATCAAACATAACTGTAAAACCAAAATATTTGCTTTTACTTTGACCAAACTTGTTCACTTGTTCTCCCAGTTTAGTTCAAAGCACTGTATCCCTCTAGTTCATTGTGCTCAGAATTGATGTCTCTCTTTCACAGCGCATACACAAAACACTGTAAAATTTTATTGGCACTGCCTGCAGAATATATCCAAAATCTTACCAATTTATACCACTCAGCTGCTTCTACCCTGGACTAGTCAACTTATCTCTGGTATGGATTATTGCAGTAGCCTGTCTCAGTGTCTCTTTTGCTTTGAAACAATTTTTATCAGCATAGATGCCAGAGTGATCTGTCTAAAAACCTGTGAGGCTGTGCTCAGGACATGCATTGTGTTTTCATCTCACTCTGTCTTAAAGCCAAGTCCGTATAATGGAAAGTAAAGCATGTGTGATCTGCATTCTGACCCCCCACACCTACATTTCAGCTGTTACTGCTCTTCTCTTTCTCCTGTATATTCAGCAGAGGTTACTTATTCTTTCTCTTCCTGGAATACATCAAGCATATGCAGGCTTAGAGTCTTGGATATTTTAACAACCAAACCGGAAACTGTATTAGTTCTTTAGGTAAGCAGAAGCAGTAAGGGTATGTATGGACTGGTACTCAAAGTAATAGGCAGGAAGGCAGAATAAAAACGCATATGTTTACAGTGAAAAATTGAGTTGGAGAATAATGAAATAGGTTCTTAGTGCTTCTCTTTAGTGAGGTAAGAAGCAAGATGACTAACTGAGAGTGAGATAGATAGGATATGGTCTAATTTTAAGTGAAGAAGCAAGGTTTAAGACAGTTGGTTAGGGTAATGGTGGAGTGAATGGCTTCAGGCTAAGTAGCATTAAAACCTATTAAGTTAATAGGCCCAGACTTCAAAGTATGACCTGTCAGCATAGTTATTTCTTTTTCTTTGGTTAAATGTTACTTTAGTGCGGTGGGAAAGGGTTGATGAAGAATTAAATATAAAACTAGGGTTGAAATCTGACAAAGCTAGAGGGCAAGGACATTCAAACTCCTTGCAGGGAGTGATTATAGTGATGACTTAGAAATCCAAGCTGTAAAGATGGAGATGAAAACAGGAGCGGGGCGAGGAGTAGTAATAATATGTGAGGATCCATGGATTGAGATCACTTGAGACAGAATTACAGACTTTGGGGTACTAGACATATTGAGTTGATAGGGATAGTAGCTATCTGAGAAATGAGATTCTTGGAATTTATTGGGAAGAGAGGAGTGAGGCTAATGGCAATGGAGATGACTATTGGATTGAGTTCCTATGGTAGTAGAGGAGAAAGTTCTATGAAGTAAAAAATAAACAGAGGGATGTTGGAAGGATAACCTGGATAGATTCAGAAGTCACTAAGAGCTTAATATGTGAGTTTCCCAAATAAACAAGTTTGCATCTGTCTTTAAAAAAATAAAACCACAAGAAAATCCAAATAACTGAGGTAATTTTTAAAAAGTTAGAATGTTCCTCAGTTTACTTTGGAGGCAGATATTCTTGACCCTAAATTGTAAATTGATTTCTCAGATCCATGAGACTTGAAGAAGAAATTTCCACAGTCCCTTATGAATCAGAGAATGAGAAAAGTCAGTTCTGTTAGATCTTAAAAACGTTTTCAGTAGTACTTCAGTATTCAGAAGTGCTGGAAGAACGTTGGCAGAAAATTGGAGCCATAGAGTAAGCTCAAACTAGGACAGCAAAGTCATTATTCTGCTTTTTAGTGAAGAAAGTCTTTTTTTAAATAGTTGTGACCCTTGGTACTTTACTGAAAGCACTTTACTGGAACTTCATTTGGATGCAAGGCTTTACCAAAGTAATTAGGAAAACAAGGATTGAATATTTAGTAGTAACTCCTAAAACTTTACCATATTTTGTGATACTAAGACAGTTATTTTTATTTAAATTACATTGAATATATAACTATATAGATAACAAAATTGAGTAAATATAGTATTTATTACTACCTTATTTCTCTAAGTAGAATCTTGGAGTATCGTATAATTCATTTGATTTACGCTGAATGGTGTAGACATTTAAGTTGGTGTTGATGCCAGCCTTAATTTAGAATGTTTTCCTTGTGCTCCCAAATGAATAAGGGAAAATAACTTTAAACATTTTACAAAATTAAAAGACAGTGCCTGAAGGAGACAAGAACTTTCTTGGGTTTAAAAATGAAATGGTAAGATTTAATCACTGTACACCTCTGATGGAGATATACATTTCACAGAAACTATAATAGTAAATGTTTTAGAAAAGGAAGTAAGGTGATGACTAAGGCACAGAAATGGAAGAAGTTGGACTGGCTATAGTAATCTAGAATAAGTCCTAGAAATAAGAGCATTGCTAAAAGTAGAAAGAATAAGGAAGTGAGGATAAGTTACCTGTTTTGATGACAATATTTTTATTTCTAGTCTGTAGGTGGTTTCAGAATAATGCTTAATTCTTTAGTTTGTTTTTCCACAACATTTTCTAGCAGGGAGATGTATGAAGGCTTTAGGAGGTATTACTGTTGAAGAACTGAAGTCTTAGGATTCTGATTCTAATTGTTTAATTTGAGCTTTGTTCTTTATTTTGTGATAGTAAGAGTCATTCCTCCACCTCCAGCCATATTTTCTCATGCTTCCAAATTGTTTTGCAGACTAATGCTAAGACTACTAAAGAAAGGGTAAATGACTTCTTATCAGAAATGTTGTAAAGAGTGGTTATGACATTCAGTATGTGTTTGTATTAGGCAGTTTCTAACTTTGAGATTTTTGATTTGTTCCTTTCATCAAAGTTTCTAGTGACCAAAAAATTTTTCCAGTCTTATATTTCTCTCCTGATAAAAGAAATGCATCATTTTAAGTAATACTATTCACAACTGTTAACTCATTTAGATACTAAGAGTATAAAACTGGCAGTGATTTTAAAAGATAATCTCTCTAGCTAGTTATGATAGAGCAAGTCAGGTAAGCATTCTGGGCATCAGCTTCTATATTTATAAAATGAAAGCTCTAGAACCATTGTTTAATAATAAACATTAATTACTATATACTTATTTATCAAATAATAGCATGTTTTGATAGAAGGAAAATGAGAATGGAGCCAGAGGTTCAGAACTTAGTTTTCCCATTTGGAAAATGCTTTATCAGTAGAATTTTGCAGGTCTTATCTGGTAATATATGTGAAACTTTGTAAGTTCAAAAGTATATATATTATAAATAGAATGGTTCTTCAGTCAGGGAGTAAGTGCCTTGTATGTGCTAGACTGTGTGATGAAGTTCACTTTGTTATCTTTTCTAATTTTAAAATTTATTAAGTCACTGAATTCGATAAAAATATTAAAATCATTATGAATAAATGAATTTGTTTTTGTTTCTTTCACTGCTTATTTTTTAATTTTGTGAAAATTTATTGAAGTATAGTAGATTTATAATGTTTAATTTTTGCTGTACAGCAAGGTGACTCAGTTATACGTAATTATATTTAAAAATTTTCCATTATGGTTTATCATAGGATATTGAATATAGTTCGGTGTGTTGTACAGTAGGACCTTGCTGTTTATCCATCCTGTTTGCTTTTGCTAATCTCAAACTCCTTGCCCCTCTCTTCTTTGCAGACAGAAGTCTATTCTCTATACCTATAAGTCTGTTTTTGTTTCATAGATATATTCATTTATGTCATATTTTAGATTCCACACATTAGTGATATCCTATGGTATTTGTCTTTCTGACTTCTCTCAGTATGACAATCTCTAGGTCCATTCATATTCCTGCAAATGGCATTATTATTTTTTTTTTTTAGTGGCCACGTATTCCATTGTGTGTGTGTACCACATCTTTGTATTCATTCATCTGTTGATGAATATTAGTTTGCTTCCATGTCTTGGCTATTTTGAATAGTGATTGGGGTGCATGTATCCTTTTGAACCATGTTTTTCTCTGGTTATATGCCCAGGAGTGGGATTGCTGGATCATACAGCAACTCTAGTTTTTTCAGAAACCTCCATACTATTTTCCATAGTGAAGTGGAAGTCGCTCAGTCATGTTCGACTCTTTGCAACCCCATGGACTATATAGTCCGTAGAATTCTCCACGACAGAATATTAGAGTGAGTAGCTTTCTCAAGGGGCCTTCCCAACCCAGGGATCAAACCCAGGTCTCCCATGCTGCAGGTAGATTCTTTACCAGCTGAGCCACCAGGGAAGCCCTGTTTTCCATAGTGGCTGTACCAATTTACATTTCCCCCAACAGTGTAGGAGGGTTCCCTTTCCTTCACACCTCATAACAGGCAAATTTGGCCTTGGAACGTGGAATGAAGCAGGGCAAAGACTAATAGAGTTTTGCCAAGAAAATGCACTGGTCATAGCAAACACCCTCTTCCAACAACACAAGAGAAGACTCTACACATGAACATCACCAGATGGTCAACACCAAAATCAAATAGAATATATTCTTTGCAGCTAAAGATGGAGAAGCTCTATACAGTCGACAAAAACAAGACCAGGAGCTGACTGTGGCTCAGATCATGAACTCCTTATTTCCAATTCAGACTTAAATTGAAGAAAGTAGGGAAAAGCGCTAGACCATTCCGGTATGACCTAAATCAAATCCCTTATGATTATACAGTAGAAGTGAGAAATAGATATAAGGGCCTAGATCTGATAGAGTGCCTGATGAACTGTGGAATGAGGTTCATGACATTGCACAGGAGACAGAGATCAAGACCATCCCCATGGAAAAGAAATGCAAAAAAGCAAAATGGCTGTCTGGGGAGGCCTTACAAATAGCTGTGAAAAGAAAAGAAGCGAAAAGCAAAGGAGATAAGGAAAGATACAAGCATCAGAATGCAGAGTTCCAGAGAATAGCAAGAAGAGATAAGAAAGCCTTCTTCAGCGATCAGTGCAAAGAAACAGAGGAAAACAACAGAATGGGAAAGACTAGAGATCTCTTCAAGGAAATTAGAGATACCAAGGGAACATTTCATGCAAAGATGGGCTCGATAAAGGACAGAAATGGTATGGACCTAACAGAAGCAGAAGATATTAAGAAGAAGTGGCAGGAATACACAGAAGAACTGTACAAAAAAGATCTTCACGACCTGGATAATCACGATGGTGTGATCACTCACCTAGAGCCAGACATCCTGGAATGTGAAGTCAAGTGGGCCTTAGAAAGCATCACTAAGAACAAAGCTATTGGAGGTGATGGAATTCCAGTTGAGCTATTTCAAATCCTGAAAGATTATGCTGTGAAAGTGCTGCACTCAATACGCCAGCAAATTTGGAAAACTCAGCAGTGGCCACAGGACTGGAAA